>JAZAYU010000534.1:128822-268479 GCA_038501625.1 Corbicula japonica | reverse complement strand
AGGAATTGGATTTCGGTTAAAATGAAACATGCGTATCAGGAATTGCCATGCCCAGAAATCACTGGCTTTCCGCGCAGCCATTGAGTAAAGAGTATGTGTTCAAAATGCAACAACTTCAAGCCATCCTCAAAAGTTATTTTAGGTGACCTGATATTTAAACCTGACCACCAACATGCGAAACAAAAATGTTCCCCGTTAATCACATTATTAACTTAAAAAATAGCGGGCGAGAAAGTATAGTGCCTCTCTTAGACTTAAATTCTGATGCAAGTATGTAGATATGTTTGGTGTTCCTACTTACAAAGAAAACATAAAAGCAGATTTCAACATAATGAACGAGAACTAACTTTGAAATGTCATTGTAAAACATAATATTAAAGTCCGAGAAAAATAACAGAAAGCATGGATCAAGTTGATATGATAGAAACATGCACGCCTTGTCCTACACATGAAACGATGTCAATTCTTCATTCAATTATTCAAACAGACTATTTAAATGATAGCTTGGTGGGATTCGTAAAGTGGGATAAGTAAAACCCATGTTTCATATGTCATGTTTATTTAAATAGATGTGTAGGAGTAAGATTTGTAACTATACTATAACTGTTTAAAAGGGATAATGTTAATAAAATAATTCAAGTATTGATAAAACGGAAGACCTGTTAATGTTTAAAGCAAATTAGTTGTCGAGAGATATGATTGTCAATGATCCGTATTTGGGAAGTTTTCACATATATGGACTGTGTTATAAAGCCTTTCATTCATATAAGCAAGGTAACAATTGGTCTTTCTCATATAACATATCAATTCTCAATCATAACGTATAACATTGTTATAAAAAATATCGGCAATTTCTGTTTGTTTTGTCCAAGTTTGCTAATGAATTGTCATGCAAATTCGATGTCCGTAAAACATTAAGCACTTTGGAATGATTACATTAAATATTCATTCCAGAATATATTTTTGCGTAAGTGTTCACTTTTACATTAAATTTTAGTATTATATCTGTTTAAATGAATATGGTTCTGGGAATTGTAATCTTTTGTAATCAAATTTCCGATCGCCTAAACGCCTCCTGTAATTTTCCGGTGAATGATTGTAATGCGATTTGGAGCGCAATTTAAATGGATTTTTGCAACATTTGTAATGCCGACAATATGATTGTGTGATAAAGTACACAAAGAATGCTGTAAAGTTAAATAAAGATTGAATAGTCTTTCCCATTTAACATCGTTTACTGTTTGGATAGTTTAGCATAATCAGCTGCATTTTACGGTAATTTATTTTTTAAAATTTGCCTTGTGTTTAGCTCAAGTTTTCTATCCTTGCTATTTAAATTAAAAAGCGTGATCAAGAAATAATCCCAATAACTCTGAAATGATGTATACAAAGAACTAAGCGTTATTACATTCAAGAAGTAAAGAAGTAATGTTGTTCGGTTGGATATATTTGCCGTTTTGAAAAAAAAAATCTTGCTGTCTTTTACAATCTACTTTTAGCTGTGTTGACAGGTTATGTCTGAATCAGGCTATTCCTAACAAGCATATTTCACTATTTTTACCAATTAAATACACAGGGGCATATATACATAAGTATTAAGTAATGCAATATCACATTAACAAAATACGTCACAGATCCTTTTACTCCGCATCCCACCCACATTCTACATATTATACAAAAAAAAATGAAATATGCATATCAGGAATGGCTACATCCATCATACACAGCCTCCCCACACAGCCAAAAAGTGAGAGGAAAAGAGAGCATGGTATTACAATAATAAGTTTGAAAATGGACGCCACAAACAAAAAACGAAAGTGAGAACCAGAGGGGTTACCGCCTTGGAACGGTCAGTGGCAAAACAAATTGCCACTGGGGGTTTAAACCAGGTTCTAGGGTGCACCAACCTCACACTTGCCCCAACAGGTTCTCGTATCACAAAACAAGTACAAATTGTCTTGGTGAAATAACTCCAACCCACCCATCAGCTCAACAATGTTGCATGCAAAAGCATACAAACATATAACATAAGAATTTAAAAGCATTGCAAACATATTCCAGCCAACAAATTATAGCCAGGTTTCTGATTCCACCGATGACGGACTCATAAATAGATTAGAATAACATGTAAATAATGCGCAAATACAAACTAGATTTACAAGATAAATATATATATTACATACAGAAAAGTGTAATTTATTGCAATTAGTATTCTAGTACAGAGCGAAAAGATTAACACCACCTATTGTAGCAATGAACAAAACTTAACCAATACAGAAAATGAATTTAACTTAATTTTGACAAATAAAAGGAACAAGTTTTTATAAAGCGTTGGTGGTGACATTTACTTCGTAACGGAATCCTCACCACGCACTGTTTTTAAATGACGGATACAGAGAGTATCAAATACTTTCTTTAATTTTATTGTTACAAACGAGATAAAAAAAGCAGTTAACAACGAACTAGGAGACTTTTCTTGTCGCGTTTGCCAATGGAGTAACTAACATCAACGCTTTTAGAATAGTTCCGCTTAGTATAGTAGAATTTTTTTAAAAAAAGGTGAAATATGCATATCAGGAATCGCCACATTCAGAAAAAAACAGCCTCCCCACACAGTCAAAAAGAGAGGGGGAGAGAGCATGGTTAATAAAATGATCAGTTTCAAAAAAGACACCACTAACAATAAACAAAAATGAGAACCCGAGGGGTTACCACCTTGGAACGGTCAGTGGCAAATCAAATTGTCACGGGGGGTTTAAACCAGGTTCTAGGGTGCACCAACCTCACACTTGTCCCAACAGGTTCTCATATCACAAAACACAAAGTCTCACAAAAACGGGTAAAAACTATGTACCGTTACATCTGCTCATGTAACTCATGTAACAAATCAATATCCAGTCTCAAATGATATCACAAAATAAACGGTTTGCCTACAGAACATGAAGTTATTTTTAACTGGCATAATAGCTTAGAAAGACCCAACATTTAAGAAAGAAATAAAATGATGAACTATGTTTACTTTGCTTTGTCTGTTTTATATAATGGATATGAATGTGTTACACTACAGATTTCACTGTCAGAATATCCAAAAGCCCTACTTTCTTCAACCAATGCAAATAACAAATATATAATTAAGATGGCTAACACATGGGCCACTAAGATGAATAAACAACAAGAAATTAATTATATAGGCTCAGAGAAACGCAGCTTTTTTGTCTTAATGAAAAATAGAAATACTGCAAATTATATTGAGTATGTATAATACATAATAGATGAAAAAGAAGCTTTCAAAGACGCCACGAGAAATACGAAAATATAGCTGGCTCGGTTTGATTGAGCCTGTTCATGGGCAGAAATGGAAATACATATTACTTCCCAAACCGCTTAGCTCCTTAAAGTTAACTTTCAAGAAACAATTAACATTTAACACTTCTGCGAATAAGTCGTTAGTATTGATTGTAACATTTTCAAACAAAAATGTTCTCCGTTTCAGTTTTGCTAGGCGAATCCATTCTGTTGAAAAGAATAACCTTTTAACCTCGTTTATAAGAAATGTAATTAACCCTTTTTCTTAAGGAAACTGTAGCTCAAATATCCATTGTATCACATACCAGGCATCAGTTTTGTTATATGACGACATGTTTAGCTGAAACGTTTAAGAATACCCCTCATACGATGTAACACTTAAATAAATTGTTCGTCATCGCGATCGTGCTGACTAAACTTCTCGTTCTTTACTTTTAGAAAGGTCTGTGAGGGCACTCCTGATTGACGTAACAATGCCAATTAGTATTTTATATGTGAAATATTTACATGCTATTTTAGTATTTTATATGTGAAGTATTTACATGCTGTTACATGCATCGTCGTCCATAAGATGGATAAATTTGAGATATTTCACCAAGGTAACTTGTACATGTATGTTCAAGGACGTGACAATGTTTTAACTAGTTTTGTTTGAAGTATTTGATTGCTGTTTCATGCAACATCGTCGAGTTGATGGATAAGTTTGTGTTATTTGCAAAGGAAATTTGTGCATGTATGTTTGCGAGAACCTGGTTTATACCTAGTGAAAAGGAAGTTCTTTTAAGAAATACTCAATTTCAATGAAAAGATACTAGTATATTCGTGTCCAACGTTGCCTTAAATGCTTTGAAATTATTTTTTCTGTATTTTATAATGAAAAAGTATTGAAAAATATCACATTCAAAGTTTCTGATGTAAATGATACATAAAACCGTGTAATGTCTTGTAAATGACGGTCAGCAATTACGCTACTTTGACGTTAAAAAGAGCTCATTGATTGTGAAGCCAAAGGAAAAATCTTCCATTCATTCAAAATTACTATTCCTGGAAATAGTTCGCTCCTAAAGTTCATCCTATTAGGAAAAATATGAAGATGTATTCTCTAATTAAACCGGACAAGTGAGGTCATAATTGGTGCAAGATTCAGAAATCTGCCTGGTATGGTACGATTTTTAATATTTGTAATGATATAATGTATTTATAAATTATATAATTTCTCATCATTTAAAAAATGATAATAATGATTGTTTGGGTTTGACAAAATCTGCTGATTTCCGTGAATAGGCTTAAGTTAACTGAGTGTGCAATAGTTTCTTGCTTTTTATGTTTTGGTGCCTTTGAATGTCCCTTTTTTGTTTTCTTTTGATATCACTGTATCGTTGTTTGTGCTGTTGAGCGGTCGTATATAAGTAAATGTCTCCTCTTACATTCAGTCATAGTTTTAATTTATAGTTTTAATTTATACTAGATTAAAGGGGAAAGACCTTTATGGAAGTTCGTCCCAATTCCTAGAGTTAGTGAATTATATTATACAATATTTTGTTTATTTGATTTGAGCTTTTTACTCTTCACTTTTAGCTCTTTTTGATCGCTTCACTTACCTCTTTGTTTGTACGAATTGGGTGGAAAATTATGCGCTTATAAAGGTTTCTGTGAAATATTTGAATGGAACGTCATGAAACTCATTGTCATTAAATTCTTTAATCGTATTTTCTCGTGTTGTTCATCGAGTGCAAAACTATTACTGCTTGACAATTATTAGCTGATTTTGTTGTATGCTACTGCATGCATAACTGTCCAGTTGTTAGGTTGGTTGGAGGTATTCACCAATGCACCTCACCTCGTATTCGTTAATATAACCAGATAGAGCGCTTGTAAGGATGATGCTTCCTAAACATGGTTTAAACCCCTTTGTCCGAAAATGGCTTTCCGCTTATCGTTATATTGAAGTAATCCCTAAATGTCTGTTTTGATATATTGTTTGTGCTGTGTACCGCTTGTTGTTTTTCGCTAAATGCAAAACAATTGTTTTTGTCTGAGGATCATCCGCCACTAACAAAATGAGAACTTATTACAGATTCTGTTTGATTTAGCCAATTCACAGAAATAAAAAAAGGTTTTGATTACTGTAATCTCGAACATCGTTTTAACATTAGATGTTTAATTCTTTGAATACCTCTATATTAAAGAATCCAGAAGTATAACTGTTACTCTGTCAATGCTTTATTTGACAAACAGTGAATGTAATAAAATTTAAAATACTCAGTTCAAAAGCATTTGAATCGTTTATATGTCTTTCTGTATCCTATTTGTAAAATATCAAATTCGGCGTTTCTGATAAAAATGATTTATAAACACATTTATTCTGCAATCGGAAGTCCATTGTAAATCTCGATAGCATTGGTAAGTGATTAAACAACAAAGCTGTTACAAGCAGCCGTATTGATTGAGAAGTCACAAGGGAACTTCTTTATTCATTTTTGGTATACGCTCCAAAATTAAATTCTATTTTGTGGAATGTTCTAGACTGCTCGCATATATCAGGCTCCAAGATTATAAAACTAAGATTGAAAATCTCAAGCCAATCTTATTGGCTGACATTGCGACTTGTAATTAATTTCACGTATAGTGTTAAATATAAACGGAATTATGTGATAATGTTGATTCGTTTTTAGTGGCATCTAGATCAATCAAAGTGTACGGCGTCATGTGGCTGGGCACTGTCGAGTCGCCGCGCGGGTTTCATTCTCAGCGTAGGCTTAAAGGTTTTCGAAATTCAATGTAGACTCAAGATCTTTGATATTGTGATTGAGATTTAACTAGTATCCATTTCAGCAAATCTGATGATTGATTTTTTGCAAATATTCTACATTTTTAGTTTTTATGACACAAGTATTTATAACGATTTATAACGAGGTCTCATATACTACAAAATATCAGCCATTTAGATGCCTGTGTGTTGAGACTGATCTCCTATTTTATTTTCTTAGACTCTGGTGATTATTGCAATTTATAATTCAGACCTCCTGGACAACATACAATGTTATAGAATAGCATCGTACTGTAGATTTTGGCATTAGATAGATTCTAGTCTGAAAATTCAAGGATCTTGTCTGTATTTCAGCCAGTGAGAAAGCTTGTGATAAATGTTGGCCTTAAAGTCGCATCACGCAGTCTGTATATATTAAACATTGAGACTCATTTAAATTGATGAAAATGTTTCAATATTAGTTCCTTAGCACCATATTTAGTAGCATTTTAACTCTGGGTCAAAATAAATGGTCTTCTTGATCACTAGGGATATGTTAATTGAAAGAGAGGAATTTAAATACAAATAACACGTCTGTGAAAAAGGAAGTGATATTGAGAGTATGGTGCCACGAGAGATAGTTCAGAATTATCTGTCATTACCAGATCTCTGTCTTTCAACTTTCACAGTTTGCGAAAAACACGCGTCTAAGCAGTTTAGAAGAAGAATAATGATACACCGTTTGAACTCAGTGCACAAATATTTGGTCTGTTTAATATGTGTCCTTATATATAATCCTTAAAGACTTTTGGTGCACGTATGTTTGTATATAAATACTGCAAAATACCCTCAACTGTGAACAATTATGAAAGAGCCAATAATAACCTTACCGGACAAATCATAATAACGATACTAAATTTAAATACGGGGCTACTTTCTGTATTTTATTTAACTATTCTCTTTGCATATCTGCTTTTCTATTCGATCATACATACGGAGTGGGCTTAATTATCCCCCCCCCCCGCCAAAGGCGAGGGGGATATTAAAAATGCCCTTCGTCCGTGCGTCCGTGCGGCTGTGCGTCCGTGCGCTTGTGCGTCCGTCCGAAAAAATATTGTCCGGAGCATAAGTACAAAACTACTGGAGGGATTTTATTCAAACTTCATACACTGACAGAGCTCATTGGTAGGTAGTGCAGTGTGCAAGAACAATAACTCTACCTTGCCTTTTTTAGAGTTATTCGCCTTTATCATATTTACTTGTTAAATTTTGTCCGGAGCATAAGTTTAAAACTACAGGAGGGATTTTATTCAATTTCATACACTGACAGAGCACATTGATAGGTAGTGCAGTGTGCAAGAACAATAACTCTACCTTTCCAAGTTTTAGAGTTATTTCCCTTTATCATATTTACTTGATATATTTTGTCCGGAGCATAAGTCCAAAACTACTGGAGGTATTTTATTCAAACTTCATTAACTGACAGAGCACATTGGAAGGTAGTTCAGAGTGCAAGAACAATAACTTTACCTTTCCTATTTTTAGAGTTATTCCCCTTTATCATATTTACTTGATATATTTTGTCCGGAGCATAAGTCCAACACTACTGGAAGGATTTTATTCAAACTTTATACACTGACAAAGCGCATTTGTAGGTAGTGTAGTGTGCAAGAACAAAAACTCTTCCTTGCCTATTTTTAGAGTTATTCCCCTTCATCATATTTACTTGATTAATTTTGTTGTCCGGAGCATAACTCCAAAACATCTTTAGGGATTTTATTCAAACTTCATACACTGACAGAACACATTAGTAGGTAGTGCAGAGTGCAAGAACAACAACTCTACCTTGCCTATTTTAAGAGTTATTCCTCTTTATCATATTTACTTGATATATTCTGTCCGGAGCACAACTCCAAAACTACTTGAGGGATTTTATTCAAATTTCATAAACTGACAGAGCACATTGGTATGTAGTGCAGTGTGCAAGTGCAATAACTCTACCTTGCCTTTTTTTAGAGTTACTCCCCTTTATCACATTTACTTGATACATTTTTTCCAGAGCATAACTCCAAAATTACTTGAGGGATTTTATTCAAACTTCATACACTGACAGAGCACATTGGTAGGTAGTGCAGTGTGCAAGTCCAAAAACTCTACTTTGCCTTTTTTAGAGTTATTCCTTTTTATCAGAATTACTTAATAAATTTTGTCCGGAGCATAACTCAAAAACTACTTAAGGGATTTTATTCAAATTTCATATACTGACAGAGCACAGTAGGTAGCGCAGTGTGCAAGTCCAATAACTCTACCTTGCCTATTTTTAGTGTTTTTCGCCTTTATCAGATTTACTTGATAAATTTTGTTTTTAAATTTTAACTTCAAATTTAAAAGGATTTCCTCTCCATGTAAATTATACGAAAGTACAACCTTCAGGTTACTTTTTCCGGCGGGGGGATTTAACAATGTGTAACATGGCTCTTGTTTAATTGAAATCACTATCTTTATAAAATGTTTTTTAATTCAAGTAGAATTTTATTCTTGAAAACTTAATACTGTTAATGAAATTAAGTAATTTCTCTTTAAAATTATCGAGATGCAGCTAATAGTTTTTTCTGTTGAACTTGTTCTTGTCTGTAGCCACAAAAACCACGAATATAATTAACCATACGATGTTTGATTCAGCCTATCCTTCAAGACCTCGTTTGTGAATGTATACCTCTTATTTTAACGTCTGCGTTCAATCTACGATGTCCTAAACTGGATCATATTATTATATAGGACCTTTAACACATGTCTATGCCTATTTTAAAAACAACATTACTATGTATATGCAAGTCGAGATCTATGGAGCTCAGGATTTAAGATGTGAGTTCAAAAATAAATTATTTTGCTTCTCAATAGAAATGTTGTTCCCTAAAACGTTTAAAGCGGATGTTGCCTGTCAATTGGTGCAAACGAGACACGCTTTGCCTCCTAAGCATCCACGTGTAGCAGACTGGTGAATGTAGGAATGGATCAATCTTCGTCCGCACGCAACGTAAATTTCAGTATTCTTAAAAAGCGTATTTGGGTTCTGATTTATTGAATCAGTCGAAAAGAAACCCATAAATATTATATTATATTGAATTTCAATAACGTAAGATAATAATGATGTGATATGATATAATCTATTTTGAATATATATAACATATGATAATAATGATGTGATATTAATTGAAAGGATATAAAGGGATAGGAAAGATTAGGATAGAATAGCAGAGAAGATGAGAGGAAAGGAGAGGATATGAAAAGAAAAAATTAAATGCAATGACATGATATATTAGTTTAAACATATACATTTTATTAATTAAACTAATTTATTCAAATCGATTGCGAAACAAGCTATTGCAACTTATATTTATCACGATCGACGACTGCTTTCTCTGTTGAAACCAGTGCCCAAGGTTATAAAATTGAGCATGGAAACCAGTCTCAAATCTCAAGCATCTGATTGGCTGAAATGGCGACCTGTCGCCATTTCAGCCAATCAGATGCTTGAGATTTGAGACTGGTTTCCAAACTCAGTTTTATAACCTTCAGCCCAGTACCCTCGTCAAAAGTGGATTGGAAAACTGCAGAAGAATCTTGTCCCTAGTCTCGCAAAACAACTCCTGGTTCTGTGGACTCGGCAATCTGGACTCAATAAGTTTATTTAGTACCTACGTTTTCTGCTTTTCTGCTATTACTTTTGTTATGTTTTACATGAAAATTTGTCAATTAAATTAGTTGGTTGTAGCTCGCCTTTGTTGTAAAACACTTACCTCCTCTAATAACCAGGAATGTTGGTCAATGCAATATTTTAGAGGGCAATTTTATTAATTCATATACCAACATAACAAATCTCTGAGATACTTCAACAAATTCATTATTCAAACTAGAAATTGAACATTTATGGATATTTGCTGGATCCTGGTTTTTACACCAATACATAGTTTTTGTTCCAGAACACTAAGCGAAATTGATAGCTTTCTGATTAAATGCGTGGTACATTAAATTATTCCAAACCTCATTACACTTTGGCGCTAGATAGGACTTTTTGATGATTGCGTGTCTGATATACTCAACAAAAATAAAAAGTATCCACTTTCCTATTTTAAATTTTGTAAAATTTGAAAATGATAACTTAAAATTTTACATGTTTACAAGTTTGCTTTTCTGTTATCATTGCAAAGGGATAAAGTATTCTTGAAAATCTGCAACCACAACTTAGGTATTTTCCCTTTGTTATTATATGTGTTTCAGTAAAATGTCAGCGATTCTTTGACATATTCACATTTATTTGAATTAAATCACTTTCTCTACATCTTGTGGATAAATAAAATCACAAAATATTCATCAATAACACAACTGGTCCTCGAAAAACAACGCTAGAATTTCAAACCATTTCCAATCACCCCCCCCCCCCTTTAAATTGAATATGTAGTGTTTTGTAATCCATGATTAATTGATTTTCGATAGGCAGTTCCTCAGGTCTTGGTGTGGAAGTTTTTATTCATGAACAATTTAAATTAAAAACAAATGAGATTAACTAACAAAACACCATTCAAAGCTTTCCTGATTACATGAAAATATGTTAATGAGAATATAAGCCTAAAAAGTGGATACTTTTATTATTGTTAAGTATATTTTAATCTTGCTTCATCACTTTTCTGTTGTTGTTTTTACACTTGCAATCATACACTATATAAATTGATAAATCTGCGAGATTTAAGGACTATGTTATTCATGAATTCTCATCATGGCTTCAAGAAAAGTCTGGTTATAAAAAAATGAAAATTACCAGTAATTTATAGTAATTTGAGCTTTTCCTTATGTCAAAATAAAACAAAAGAGTAAGTGCTACAAAGAAATGAGAAAACAGATGAACAAAATCTATTTATTTTATGGAAAAAAGGACTTTAGTCAGTGTTATTTTCCATGCAAGTTTTCATATATTCTACAAAAAAGCAATTAAAAATAAATATGAAAGTAAGATAGTGCAGACCTCCTTTCAGATGCACTAAGAGTTAAAATTTTATTTTAATTCTTATCTTGACTGAAATCCTCCCATTAAAATATCCATGTTTACTAAAATTCAGAAATCCACCATTGACAACTTTACACAAGAAAGTAGTGCAAACAGTAGGTAATATAAAGTATGGTGTCAATACTGGACACAGGTAATGGAAAGTACACTAAACATTACAGATAGTAAATTAAATGTAAAATTTATACTGAAAGTGTGTCATAACTGATAATGTTCTGTCTCAATTGTATATGATGAGATGCATAAATAATATATGATAATCCAAATAAAAAAACATATTCAAGCTGTAGCATGTGGTTATGCTCATATAATAAAACAAAAAGGTAGTAACTATGCTACAAATACCATTAATTTTATTGCCCGAATAGTGAAAAACGTATTTCTGTAGTATTAAATGTTGTAAAAATATAACATGTCATTGATTTTGTTTTTGATATGCTGCTATAAGCTTAACAATATCCAAGTTTTTGAATTAAAAGTGTTATGAAGTTCCAGTTATTTCATAACATTAAAAGCTTATTATCAGATTATGGGATAGGATTCTTGATTAAGTTTTGTCAAATAAAGATTTTCCACTTCATATGAACAGTACTCTCCTTTGTATTTTTGGTGAATGGTCTTGTCCTTTTTTATATCATGAATAGTGCCTACAAAGATGTTTTTATAGGTCAAATACTTTAATGAATAATAAAAATTACTAACATCATATTTTAAAATGTGTAATCTTCAAGACATAATTTAATTAAGTATACATAATCACAAGCGTATGTGATCATTGCATGAAATGGAAACACGGAGCATAATTGTATTAAACGTGGTCCTTTCACGGACGCCGTACTTTCATATCACGAAAAAATCGTGGGTAATTTTTGTGTACACTAAGAATGTAAACAACGGTGACCCTCACTAGAAAATGGTAATAAACTATGTTGACGTACACGATCGCACAATATTTGTGAAGAAATGTGCATTTATTACATACACAAACTGTCATTGCAACAATAAACTCACCTAAAGTTTAAAAAAACAGCATTATTTCCTACTTTCACTTTACTTCCACGACCGGACGTTCAAAAAACGGAAGTCAAAGGGGAATAACACTGGAGAAAATAGTTCGCACGTGGCAACAAAATATTTCACACTTACATAAATAAAACCTAAACAATCAAAATGACTGACAGAAAAATATAGTTAATATTAGAAATTCATAAATTATCAGTAAGTTTGCCAAAAAAATGCGATATTTTAAATGATGTTCGTTTCGCGCATTAACACAAATATTGGTGATTAGTCCCTTACTTCCGCAAAGCTGTGTTGATGAAAATGTTTTATTTACACATCAGAAATTTAAGGCAGATTATGAATGATCGACGAAAGATCAAGACGATCGATTGGTAGGCAACAAAATTTTAACCATTGCTCTCTATGATGGATTGTGTTTCTGGGGATGTCATGTTGTATTAACAACCCAAGAACGCGATTATTTTCGTGGGTGTCAAAACAAAGATGGACGCCCTAGTTTTTCTTGCAGTTTAGTGGGTTCGTTTATGGGATATAAGATATTTCAAAAAAATATTTAAATATAAGTCTCAGTGCATCTACAGTAATATCGTGGCACTCCAAGTATGCTTTTACTTTCAGAAAATATTGGTCAGAGTAAAAGAAAACTTGCACAGAAAATTGCATATTTATTTCTGTATTCACATGTCATGTGCTACACCAATGCTAATATGCCTATGCTTAAAGGTTACTGGCAGTGAGATTTATAAAATATTATAACATTTTTCAACAATGCTCTTTTATATCTCAAGATTTTATACATTGGTGCCAACAGTACAGTTTTCTTATTTCAACAATTACATAGTCCTTAAGGATAGGCTAAAGGTTGAGAAGTTTATATCTGACACTATTTTCAATTTATAATTCGACCAAAGAATATGAATTAATGAATATTCTTGAAATTTGAAGGCTAGAACTTTGTTTTTCATGTAAAGATATCAGAAAATTGTGTATGAATTTAACAATCGTAACTGATACATTTATATTCCATTAGTGCGTTATGCATAATACAATTACTGATTGGATATGAATATGAAATTGATATGAATGTGTGTTGTTTGACTCCTTTTCCATCAATTTGATATGATTTTCATAAAACAACACTTCTTGATTATTTTGATTGTTATTTAAATGAAATTCATTTAAATCCCGAGATTATCACTTGATTTGTTTCTTTTTATTCCAGTCATCGTGTTCTTGCTGATTTGACTCCAGGTACTCTGTTCTAGGTAAAATCATTTAGTTCCTGTCCCTTTGGGTTTTCAATGCCATAAGCTTCTTGTGAATTATATGTTTGTGTTAAGCGGATGGGTGGGTTGGAGTTATTTCACCAATACAACTTGAACATGTTTTGTGATATGAGAACCTGTTGAGGCAAGTGTGGGGTTGGTGCACCATAGAACCTGGTTAAAACTCCTGGTGGCAATTTGTTTTGCCACAGACCGTTCCAAGGCGGTAACCCCAAGGGTTCTCCATTTCTGTTTGTGGCGTCTTATTTGAATTTTACGTACTTAAAACAAACATGCTCTATTTACCATTCTTCTTTTTCGCTGCGTGGGATGGCTGTGTTTTAATTCAAATGTTGTTCGAACTTAGTGTTTCTGAGCATTTAATGGTATTATTACTGGCTTCTAATCAATCAAAATGTCCATAAAACGTAACGTGTTTTAAAAATAATTCAATTAAATATTTATTCTGGGTTGTCTTTAATCGTCAAGAGTTTCATTCTAATGTTCATTCTAAGACTTGTAATTTTAAATGAATGTAATTCCTGTTATTTGGTAATTAGAACGATGAAAGAAATGTTTGATAAATCAGTGTTTTTTTTGCTGTAGAACGCCAGTAAAAGCTATTGGGAAAAACTAGATTATTGGGGCAATTTTAATCGAATTCTAGCAACATTTGTTAAACAAATCATAAGTTATTCAAACGAACAAAACAATTGTAAATTTAAAGCCAAATTAAGAAAACCAGCCTCAAGCACAGTCAAATAATATGTCAAATGACTGAGAAAACTAATATCTCGGATTGCACAGCTGGATATTATAAGTGGAGTGATGAGCGTGTTAGATGGTGGGACAGACTTACAAAACAAACAAAATCACTGCTTTTGTAATCAACCATTTTTGAGATTTCTAAAAAGGCATTAGTATATTTTCGCTTACATATAACAGTTCAAATATTCTGTGTTGGCTATATAATTGCGCCAAAGAGTGTGGTTGGGTCGTATTTAATAAAATATTAATGTGCGAAAAATAGTCTGAGGTGAAACAGACTTCAACAAATTTTAGCGAGTGATCTTTTGTAAAAATGTGAAATATGCATTAACAGCCTCTCAACGCATTAACAGCCTCTCAACGCAGCCAAAATGTAGAGAATATGTTAAAACTAGTCTTTAAAATGTAACAACTTTAAATCATTGTCCGCAATATAGATTCTCTAAAACTGGTATCAAACAATAGGTGACCTGATATTCAAACCTGATCATTAGCGGAAGTTTGAAATCAAAAAGATTAAAATTTCAAAAATAGCTAGAGAGTGTAGCGCCTCCTTTAGACTTAACATCCGATGCAAGTATGTAAATGTAGTGCAGTGTTCTTACGTACAAAGAAAACATAAAAGCAGACATCAACATTGTGTGTAATGAAAAAGAATTAACTTAGAAAATTCTGGTCCTACAAATGAAACAATGTTCATTCTTTACACAATTATTCAAACAGAATACTTAAATGCAAGCTTTAAGGGATTTAATGTAAAGCTCAAGTTCCTTATGCCATGTTTATTTTAAAATGGATTTGTTGCAACCTTAATATATAACTTGTCGAAGAGGATAACCCTAATTAAATTGTTCAAAGTATTATAAAAATTGAATACCTGTAAAAGATTTAAATCAAAATCATGGTTGTAAATGATCCGTATTTCGGAAAAGAGAAGCGTTCACATATATGGACTTCGTTTTTTAAATGTCTTTCATCATTATAAGTAAGATAACAATGGGTTTTTCTTATATTTACATATCGTTTCAAGTCAAAACGTATTACTTGACAGTTCTAATAAAGATCGACAATAGATGTTTTTTAATCCAATGTTTGCTTATTGCATCGTCATACAAATACAATGTCCGTAAATCATTAAGTACTTTGAAATTATTAGATTTAATATTCATTTCAGAATATAATTTTACGTAAAATTTTCACGTTTCCCGTAAATTCTAGTATTATATCTCTTAAATGAATATTGTTCAGGGAATTGTAATCTTTCTAATCAAATTTCCGAATGCCTAAACGCATCCTGTAATTTGCTGGTGAATGATTGTAATTCGATTTGGAGCGCCATTTTAATGGGATTTTTGCAAAATTTGTTATGCAGGTAATATGATTATGATAAAGTGCACAAATGATACTGTAAAGTTCAATAAAGATCGAAAAGACTTTCCCATTTAACTGCGTTTATTAATTAAAAAGTCAACCAAATTCATGGCAGTTTGCGGTAAATCTTTTTTTTTAAATTGAATTGTGTTAAGCGCAAGATTTTTTTCTTTTCTCATTAGATTAATCGTTTTTATGGAGATTTAATTTATAAACTTAAGAAGATAAAGGCAATGTTAATTTTTCCCGGTTATTATGCTTACCTCTTCGGTTGCACGACGGTGGCAGGGGTTTAAGGGTTTATAAGGTTTATGGGGAAATCTTTTCTTAAGAGAACTAAGAAGATCAATTTGTTTTTTCTATCCCTGTCATCGTGTTCTTGCTGATTTTAGTCCAGCAGCTCTGGTCTTGGTAAGATTATTAAGTACCCGCCCTTTGGCTTTGCAATGCTATTAGCTTCTTATGTTTTATATGTTTGTGTGCTTTTGCATGCAACATTGTTGAGGTGATGAGTGGGTTAGAGATATTTCGCCAAGGCAATTGTACTTATTTTGTGATATGAGATCCTGTTGGTGCACCCTAGAACGTGGTTAACCCCCCCCCCCCCCCCCCCCCCCCAGTGGCATGTTGATTTGCCTGTGACCGTTCCAACGGCTACCCCTCGGGTTCTCCTTTTTTAATTTAAAAAAAAGACACCACAATCATTTTATTAACCATGCTATCTCTCTCTCTCTCTCTCTCTCTCTCTCTCTCTCTCTCATTCTTGACTGTTTGGGAAGGTTGTTTTTTATGAATGTTGCGATTCTTTATATGCATATTTATCCTTTTAAGCGTCTAGCACTGTTAGGCAGTAATAATGTTGTTCAATTAGATATATTTGCCTTTTTTGAAATAATAATCTTATTAAAGGACATGTTCTCCCTTCAATATCTACGCAACGCATTTCAAATAATACAGCTAAAGTTTAGAACAATTTTAAGTCTCCCTAAAATAGGATAAAAGTTATTTTCTTTTATATCTGATCATGTAACTTAGTACCAAATTACTATCTAGTATCAAATGATATCGCTTTAGATGCTACGGTAGTTGTCATTACACTGTCATAGATGAAACAAATCTCTCTAACAGTTAAATGCAGTTCAATGCAACTTTGCACAAATCACTCGTATTGAAGTATGTTTAATTCTTCGGTTTGAGAGATTTTGAGTTTGCTTTTTTGTCTATGACATGACAATGACAAGTGGAGCAACACCATAATTAACGGTGTACCCTACAGAAAATGGCGTGAGCCATAACTCTCATAATAGCTTAGAGGAACTAACCCAATATTTTAGAGAAAACACAGTGATGAACTATGTGTACTTGCCTTGCTTTGTCTCTTTTTAATAATGGGTGTAACGAATGTGTTACATTAACATGACTTCACTGTCAGAATTTCCAGAAGCCCTTCTTTCTTCAAAATGACTGCAAGTAACAAATATACCAAGATGACTTATACACGTGCCTTTACGATGAACAAAGCATATTAAGAAATTAAATATAAAGGCAAAGAGAAACAAGCATTTTTCTGTCTTTATGAAACATAGGAATACTGCAGATTGTATTGTTTATCCAAAATACATGTAAATAAAGCACATCTTCAACAAACAATAAACATTTAACACTTCTGCGAATAAGTCATCAGTTATTGATTGTGAAATTCGCAAAAAATGTTCTTCTTTCAGTCTTACGTCGACAAATCCATATTGTTGAAATGCGATACCTTTTTACCCTTTTATAATTAATGAAATTTACAATCAAGCTTAATGAAAAAAAGCAATACATGCATATCAGGAATCGCCACACTAAAAAAACACAGCCTCCCTACGCAGCGAAAAAGAAGAGAGGAAGAGAGAGAGAGAGAGAGAGAGAGAGAGAGAGAGAGCATGTTTTATATAAGTATGTCAATTCAAATAGGACGCCACAAAAAATTAACGAAGAAGAGAACCCAACGTACACATTCACTCGAAATTTTAAGAGACAAATTAGTTTTGCCACTTAAGCATTCGCTACTCAGCGTCTCTTTTCCTTTTAATGTATCTTATTTATGAAATCGCTGGGCCAAAACATAATCACCCATTGAAAAAGTAATTCCGTATACAACACTCAATTTCAATCAATAGATGCATGTATATTGGTGTTCTACGTCGCTTTTAATGTCTTGAATTCTTTTGCTCTGTATTTTTTTTATGTAAAAAAGGCTTGAACAATATCACATTAGCCTATCTGAAGTAAAAGATACATAAAACCGTGTAATACATTGTAAATGACGATAATTGATAACGCAACAATGACGTTACAACAAGGTCGTTGATTGTGAAGCCATAAGAAAAATTTTCCATTCGTTAGCACTTGTTATTCCTGAAAACAGTTCGCTTCTTAAGTCCATCCTATTTTATATGAAGACGTATTCTCTTATATAACCGGACAAGCTAGGTCGTAGTGTTAGATTTGGAGTCACTTCGATAGAAGTTTTCAATATTTGTAATACAGTCAAACCTGTTATCAAGGATAACCAAAAGTGGTCTTAAACGGCAGGTAGTCTTTTTCACAGATGAATTTGTTCTTAAAATCAGTCAGTGAGATAAGAAGAATGAGCTCTTTATTCTTAGTTGTCTTTATCGTGATCATTATCACAGGTTTAAATGTATATAACATATATATAATTAAATAACATATTTATTGGAAATAATTATTTGAGTGTGCCAAAATTAATCGAAACTTTCTAATTTCTGTAAATAGGCTTTTATGTTTGGTGTCTTTGAAAGTCTCTTTTTATTTCTTTTGATATCACGGTATCGTTGTTTGTGCTGTTGAGCGGTCGTAAATAAGTAAATGTCTTCCGTACATTCAGTCATAGTTTTCATTTATTCTAGATGAAAAGGGATATACTTTAAAGGAAGTTCGTCACAATTCCTAGAGTTAGTAAATTATACCAGATCTATATGCTGTTGTCTATTAGATTTGAACTTTTTACGTCCTGCTTTTTCGCTCATTTTGATTGCTTTTTGTTTGCACAACTTTGGCAGGTAATTATGAGTTTATAAAGTTTGCTGGAAAAAAAACTTGAAAGGAACTTTGCACTTCAGTGTCGTTAATTTCTTTAATCGTATTGGTTGTGCTATGATTTTCTCGGACCTCTCATCAAGTGCAAACCTATTAATGGTTGACAAGTATTATCTACTTTGCTGTATGCTATTGAATGCAAAATTGTCGAGTTGTTGGGTTGGTTGGAGGTCATTCATCAAAGCAATTTTCACATATTTGTTCACGATAACCAGGATAAGAGATTGTGAGGTTGACAATCCACAGAACACAGTTAAAACCCCCTTGTGCGTTCCGCTGATCACTTTTTTTAGGTGGTTAACCCTCAGTGTCTCATTTTCGCTGAATCTAGTTTGTTGTGTATCGGTCTATGTTTTCGCTAACTGCAAAGACAAAAACAACTTTTGTCTGGGGACAATCCACCGCCGACAAAATAAAAACATATTGCAGACTTTTGATTAAGCCAATTCATAGAAAGAAAACATGTTTTGATCATTATAAACTCAAATATCTTTCTCAACACAAGATGTTTAAATCGCTTACATTAAAGACTGTAGAAGTACAACTATTGCTCTGCCAATGCTTAATTTAACAAATTTTGAATGTAATAAAATGTGAAATACTCAGACAGAAAGCATATATAACGCTCATATGTCTTTCTGTATCCCATTTGTAAAAGAATCAAATTCAGCGTTTCTGGTATTAATGATTAATAAACAAATATATTCTGCAAACGGAAGTATATTGTAAATCTCGATAGCATGTGTAAGCGATTAAACAACAAAGACTTTTACAAGCAGGCATATTGACTGAGAAGTCACAAGGGAAATTTCTCTATTCTTCCTTGGTATACGCTCCAAAATTAATGTGAAATGTTCGAGACTTCGCTCGGCTCCAAGATTATAAAACTTAGATTGTAACCAGTCTCAAATCTCAAGTATATGATTGGCTGAAATGGCGACCAGTTTGAGACTGGTTTCTATTCTCGGTTTTATAATCTTGGAACCTAAAAAAGAGGCTATAATTGGTGATAGTCTCGATGATTTTTCCCAGAAAGAAATTCAATCCCTAAACATTTTAAGGATGTTCAAATATCACAATTTTTAACGTTTTATCATATAAATATTTCCAAGTAATCGAATTGTTTCCACATTGTTTAATGTTAAACGAATAATGTGTAATTGTGATCATTTTTGGGAGAGGCTGACCCGGCTAGATCAATCGGAGCTTTCGGTGTTATGTTTCTAAGCGCAGTCGCCGTACCAGTTTGATAGCTATTGTAGGCTTACAAGTATGGGAAATTCAAGCTGAGCCCAATATTATTAAACCGATTAGTCTCCATTTCAGCCAATCAGATGCTTGAATGTTGAGAAAGGTATCCACTATCCAGATATTGCTTTGTTTTCTTGGACACTGGTTTTTAAGATTGATAAGATCTCCTAGACCACAAAGACACACCTTTAATCGTATAAAACCTACCTCCCCAAACATTCCGGAAAGTTGATCAATGTAATATTGTGGAAAGCAAACAATAACTATTTTATTAATTCATATACCAACAGTACAAATCTCTGAGATACTTGTACAAATTCATCAACTGAACTGGATATTGAACAATTACAGATATTTCCTAGATCCCGGGTTTTTTAACAACAAAATAGGTTTTGTTCCAGAACACTAGGCGAAATTGATAGCTTTCTGATAAAATGCGTGGTACATTAAATTATCCCAAACCCCATTACACTTTGGCGCTAGATAGGACTTTCTGATGATTGCGTGTCTGATATTTTAATCTTGCTTCATCACTTTTCTGTTGTTGTTTTTTACACTTTCAATCATATACTGAATAACAAGTGAGATCTGGAAGATTTAGGATAGGCTCTCTGTGTTGAAAAGGTAATATCTGACACTATTTTCAATTTAAAATTCGTCTTAAGAATATTAACTGATTGGCTATCCTTGAAACTTGAATATAATACTACAGTAAAAATAATCCGTTACCGATGTCATGTAGTGATGATACAGTTTAATAGGACTATCTGATCAACAATTTTGGGCGTTTTCCATGCTAGCTCAGTCGGTATCTTTGTCGACATTGCCTGGCCAGGCGCTGTCGCGTGACAGTGCGGGTTCGCTCCTCAGAAGAGGCAATATCATTTCACTTTGCTTTTACAGTTAAGATAGTAGAAAATTTTGTTTAACTAAAGAGAACATTTATGTTTTCAGATATGTAAACAAATAAATATCCAGTAAAATAAAAACGATTTAAAAGCGACTTCTCTGTATTACTACAGTTTTGTTATTGCAATACTATGTCGGCTCAAATATAAGGTGTTATGCAAGAATTTGGACAACTGCAATATTTCACGAATGATCCATGCATATTAAACCTACTGAAATGGATTTGAATATGTGTTGTTTTCTTTTCCATTTATTTTAATGAGATTTTCATAAAACAATACTTCTTGAATATCTTGATTTTTTATTTTCAGTAAAATTCCGAGTTCATCACTCACTTGAAATTGTTATCAACTTGAATTCTTGTACAACATAGTAAAATTTGGCGATAAAATTTTGTGTTTCTCTAATTATTCGGCAAATGCGTCAAAAACGATGCAATAATACGATTTGTGTTCGGTAGATAAAATACATGATGTATTTTTGTCTGAAGTGCGACTTCGAACTTAGTATTTTGGAGCATATAATGGTATGATTACATGCTTCTTATAAATCAAAATGTCCATACAACGTAAAGTGTTTTAAAAATAATTCAATTAAATATTCATTCTGGATTATGTTATTGTCAAGAGTTTCATTTTCAAGTTCATCCTTGTAGTTTTAAGTGAATGTAATTCCTTAAATCATGGTAATTGCAACGATGAAAGAAATGTTTATTCAATCAGATTTCCAGGCGACTCAATGCGCAAGTCATTTGCTGAAGAACGCCAATAAAATAGCAATTGGGAAAAACTAGATTAGTGGGACAATTTTAAAAGAATTCTGGCAACATTTGTTAAAATAATAATTGGATTATTCAAACGAACAAAACAATTGTAAAAGTTAACATTTCTTTAAAAGTAAACGTTAACAGTCGGAAGCGTTGAACATGAACTACGTTATGCTTAGCTAAGCGCAATCATTATGTAAAAAGGGGTCAGAATAAAACGATGTAACAAAATATCAGTGCGTGGGGAAAAAGCAAGCATTTGTGTCACAGAATTCACCTAACTTTATCAACTGATTTTTGCAAAACTAGGTGAAATATGCATATCGGAAATTGTCACAATCTGAAAACTCTTATTCCATACGCAGCCAATGATTCGAGTGTATATTTTTAAAATCAGACATTAAAATGCAAAAACATCGAACAATTCTCCACAGATTAAACATAATTATGTTGACCTTTTATTCAAACCTGACCAACTACATGCGAAAGTGTGTTATCACAAAAATAAATTGTCACAAAAAGCAGAAAAGTGTCTCTCTCAGACTTAATATCCGATTAGTTAAAAAATAACAGCGAGTGTGTAGATTTCGTTTAGTGTTCCTGATAAAAAGCAGATTTCAACATGTGTGATGAACGAGAATAAACTTGGACAAGGTCATTGTTAAGGATAATGTTAGAGTCCTCGATAAAAACCAGAAGTTGTGTTTCAAGATGATATGACAGAAACATGCAAGTCTAGTCCTATACATGAAACGATGTCCATTCTTTATACAATCATTCAAACTGAATATTTAAATGATAGCTTTGTAGAAATCGTGTGTTAAGCTCAAGTTCATTGTGTCATGTTTATTTTAAAATGGATTTGTAGCACCTGTGATATATAACTAGTCAAAGGGAATAATGTTTATTTAATTATTCACAGGATTGACAAAACTGACGACCTGTAAAAGTTTCAAACAAACTCGTTGTTATGAGAAATGGTTCTAAATGATCCGATTTTGGGAAAAGAAACGCTTTCACATAATATATGGACTTCGTTTTTAATGTCTGACATCCAAATAAGCAAGGTACAACGTGTCTTTCTCACATTACATATAAATTCTTAATCATAACTTATTACTTGTTTTTAAATAAAGATTGACTATTTTCTTTTTGTCAACGTTTTGCTTATTGATTTGTCATACAAATACAATGTCCGTAAAACATTAAGCACTTTGAAATGATTACATTAAAATTTTTAATATTCATTCCAAAATATTTTTTGCGAACCGCGTTCATGATTTCGTTAAATTCTAGTACTTTATTTGTTGAATGAATATAGTTCTGGGAATTGTAACCTTTTCTTATCCAATTTCCGAAGTCGTAAACGCCTTCTGGTATTTGCTGGAGCATTATTGTAATGCGATTTGTAGCGCCATTTTAATGGCAAAATTGCAAAATTTGTTATGCCGTTAATATGATTATGATAAAGTGCTAATAGAATATTGTAACGTTCAATAAAGGTTAAAGTGACCGAACACGGCAAACATATTGCAGACTCGGCGTTATTAAGCCTGTCATGGGCTGAAATGGAATTGCATCTTCAATTGAATTCAATATTTACACCAATAAACAGTACAATTTCGATCCATCCATCGATGGAATGCATATGGCGGTGGACATGGAACCTTCAATGAAGTATTTTCAGATTAATACAATTCCATGTTCAGCGGCATATGATCATAAGTTAAAAAATTGGGGTAGACCTAAACGAGGAAACAATAGGCGGAACTAGACAAAATAAAACTTTGACAGGAGATCTGAGATTATAAATCCTGCATATTACAGACAACGCCAAAATGTTTTCCCATTTAATAGCGATTACCATTTGGAAATTCAACCAAATTCATGTGCATTTTACATTGTTTTTTTTATTTGCATATTGTTAAGAGTAAGATTTTTCTTTACAACTGTAAAGATTAAAAAAGGTGACCAAGAAATTATTTCGAAATAATTAAACTCTGAAAGGAGGTGCACATAGAACGTAGCTTTTAGCACATTCACTTTGTTTTATAAATTAAATACACAGTGACACACATATATAGATAAGCACTTACAATGTAAAATTAATTAAATTCGTCACAGATCCATAAACCCTGAATCCACCCCCATTATACACATACAGAAATACTCAAAAAAGTAACATAATGTATTGAATTAAGTTGTTACAAACGAGATAACAAAAACGTTACCAAGGAACTTTGAGATTTTTCTGCATAGCATTATCTCACACCAACGCGAGTTTAATAATACAGCTTAGTATAAAACAATTCTAAATCTCCGAATATCAAGTATCGAATGATATCGCTTAAGGTGTTATGGCAGTTGTCATTTCACCTTCACTAATAAAAAAGAACATTATCAAACTGCTCTCCAACTGTAAATAAAGTTCAATGAAACTTTACACAAATCAATTTTATTAAAGGGTTTGATATTGTTCATTTCTATATATGTCATAGTAATGACGAAAGAATCAATACCATAATAAACTGTGTGCCATACAGAAAATGAAAAAAAGTTAGCCATAACTCTCATGATAGCTTAGAAGGACTGACCCAATATTTTAGTGACAAAGCCAATGCTGAACTATGTGTACTATGTGTACTTGGCTTTGTCTGTTTCGATCACTAGATATGAATGTGTTTCATTAATTGGACTTCACTGTCAGAATTTACAGAAGCCCTGTTTTCTTCAAATTAACTGTAAGTTACACATATATCGAAATGACTAATACATGGGCCAATACGATGAATAAATAAAGCATAAGAAATATAAAAAATAGGCAAAGAAAACGCAGTCTTTTTCCGTCTTTACGGTATATAGAAATACTGCAAATTATGTTGAATATCCATACTACATAAAGTACATGTTCAAGAAACAATAAACATTTCATACCTTTGCGAATCACAAATCAGTTATTGATTGCGATATTTGCAAACAAAAATGTGGGTACATTTCGGTTTTGCAGGGACAAATACATTTTTCTGAAATATGATTTATTTTAAATTTTCATAATTTTTCATTTTGGATAATATTTATTTGAGATTTGGTACCTCTATTTATAAACAAGTAATAGGCATTCCAATGGGTACTAATTGTGCACCCCTTGTTGCTGATCTGTTTTTATACTGTTATGAAAGAGATTTTATGTTATCTCTTTCTACTGAACATCAAGATGATATTATTACAGCTTTTAACAACACCTCGAGGTACCTTGATGATTTATTAAATATAGATAATAACCATTTTCAATCACTGGTTAATAAGATTTATCCTAAAGAACTACAGCTTAATAAAGCGAACACTTCAGAAAAGCAAGCAAACTTCCTTGATTTAAATCTATCCATCGAAAATGGTTACGTCACTACTAAAATTTATGATAAAAGAGATGATTTTAATTTTAATATAGTAAATTTTCCGTTCCTAGACGGCGATGTTTCTCGTGCAACTTCTTACGGGGTTTATATCTCACAGCTTGTTCACTTTTCAAGAGCTTGCAACGATGTGAATGATTTCAATGAACGTAATCTTTGCATTACAGAAAAACTTTTAAAACAAGGTTATCGGTATCACAAGGAAAACCTTTTGCAAGTTTTATCGCCGATATCCAGATCTAATTCATAAATACAGCTGCAGTTTAAAATCACTATTACAACAAGGAAGTTCACCGCCAGTTTTTTTATGGAGATTTAATTTATAAACTTAAGAAGATAAAAGGCGATGTTAATTTCTCCCGGTTATTCGTAAAAACCATCTGTAAATTTAAAAAGAAAGGTTACCAACATGATATTTTACTTATTAACCCATCTACAGTTGATCATTATGCTTACCTCTTTGGTTGCACGACGGTGGCAGGCGTGTAAGAGTTTATGAAGGTTTATGGGGAAATCTTTTCTTAAAAGAACCTAGAAGCTCGATTTGTTTCTTTTATCCCTGTCATCGTGTTCTTGCTGATTTTACTCCAGGTGCTCTGGTCTCGGTAAGATCATTGAGTACCCGCCCTTTGGCTTTGCAATGCTATTGAATTCTGATGTTTATATGTTTGTATGCTTTTGCATGCAACATTGTTGAGCTGATGGGTGGGTTGGAGTTATTTCACCAAGACAATCACTTGTTTTGTGATACGAGAACCTGTTGAGGCAAGTGTGAAGTTGGTGCACCCTAAAACCTGGTTTATAGCCCCAGTGGCAATTCGTTTTGCCACTGACCGTTCCAAGGCGGTATCCCCAAAGGTTCTCTTCTTCGTTAATTGTTTGTGGCGTCCTATTTTTATTGACATACTTATATAAAACATGCGCTCTCTCTCTTCCTCTCTTCTTTTTCGCTGCGTGGGGAGGCTGTGTTTTTTGAGTGTGGCGATTCCTGAAATGCATATTTTGCTTTTTCATATTCATTAAATATACCCTCTTTCTTAAAAATTGTAGCTCAAAAATATACATTCTATCACATACCAGAAATTGGTTTGTTAATGCTCAAGAGTTGAGCTGAAACGGTTTTGAAATCGATCATTTTACAAACCCATTCTGTTTTTGCATTCTTCTTGTTTTGCTGCGCGCGGAGGCTGCGTTTTCTGGGTGTAGCAACTTCTGATATGCATATTTCACTCAAAATACTCCTCATACGGTGTCTTGTGAACATGGATGAGCAATCCTGCCGATTAAACATCAAGTGCTTTATTCTCAGAGAGGTCTGTAAGGACACTTTTTAATGACGTGACAATGCCATTAACTATTTTTGTTTGAAGTATTTACATGCTGTTGCGTGAAATGTCGCTCATAAGATGGATGATTTTTGTTAATTCGCCAAGGTCACTGGTACTTGCATGTTCACTGACGTGACAGTGTTTTTAAATACTTTTGTTTTGAAATATTTGCATGTTATTGCATGCAACATCGTCTAGTAGATGGGTGAGTTAGAGTTATTTCACCAAGAAACTTTGACAAGTATGCTTTTGAGAACCTGGCTGCGCAATCGTGCAATTAAATGAAACAAGCCAATTATTTTTCTAGTCATTGTTTTCATTTTGTGAACAACATATATTTTGTTCTATAATCATTTTTCTTAATATATGAAAACTATCAACAAATGATGTTTTGGTATTTTTTTGAGCCGTATACGGCAAAATTCACATAGTAATTAATGAATGCGAGGTGGCAATTACGTCTCCGGTCCACGCCACAGCCCGGATATCATTTCTTTTCCAAAACGTGAATAATCATTTGAAAAAAAAAACGTTTGCATTCATTTTATGGAAATCGGCGGAATAGTCAACTTTCACTCTCCTAACGCCACCAACGTGCCCAACTACTCGCAAATGTGTTGTCAAAAGCACTCTATCGCTTCACAGTTACTTTTACCGTTATCTGTCAAAAAGTGTCTTAATAATGAAATATAAATTTATGCTCTGTATATCAAACTTTTTATCGGTTAAGTTATTACTGACAAACCCAATCATGGGCTTATTACAGTATAGCAGCTTCTGGGCCAAAATGATACCATCACATGAAATGGTAATTCTGTATGAAATACTCAATTTCATAGAATGTGCGGTAATGTAGTGGTGTCCTACATCGCTTTTAATGTCTTGAACATTTTTTTTGTTTCTGTATCCCATTTTTATCATGTACATTGTTTTGTTAACAACGTAGAACGATATCAAATTGATAGTTTCTGAAATAAATGATACATTAAGCCGTTTAATCCATTGTAGATGACGGTAAGTGACTACGCAACTATGACCTTACATGAAGCTCAGAGACTGTGAAGCCACAAAACAAATCTTCCATTCATTCACACTTGTTATTCCTGGAAACCGTTCCCTCCTAAAGTCCATCCCATTATAAAACAATATGAAGATGTATTCTCTAACCAGACATGGGAGGTCATAATTGATGCAAGATTCTAAAATTCTGAAATTGGTCTGGTACGATTATTGATATATAAAATAACATAATATATTTATAAATTATATAATATGAATAATATCTAATCATTGAAAATGATTATTATGATTGTTTGGGTTTAACAAAAGTAACAAAAATCTGCTTATTTCCGTGTATAGGCTTACGTAAACTGAGAGTGTAATAATTTCTTGCTTTTCATGTTATGGTGTCTTTAAAGGTCCCCTTTATTTTCCTTTGATATCGCTGTATCGTTGTTTGTGCTGTGTAGGCCATAAGTCGTCTATATAAAAAGTAAATGTCTACCCGTTCGTACGCATTTTAGCTCTCTTATTGCTTTACTTATCGCTTTGTTTACACAACGTTGGCGGAAAATTATGAGTTTATAAAGGTTGTTGGGGAGTTCTTGAAAGGAACTTTGGAGGTTAGTGTTATTTTGTTTCTTCAATTGTAATTTTTCGCATCTTCATCTAGTGCATACCCATTATTGCTTGACAGTTATTAGCTACCTTTGTTGCATGTTATTGCATGCATAATTGTCGTGTTGAGGTATTCAATCAGTTTGATGCACTTGTACATTTGTTCACGATTGTAAGGCTCATGCTTTTAAATCCCGTGTGAAAACATGGCTTTCCGCTGAATCATTTCAATGTTGTAATCCCTCCATGTCTTGTTTGCTAAATTTTTTTCCGAGTAATACAAATCCATTCTTAATCTTTAATATTTACGAATCAAAAAGTGTAACTTTTACATCGCCGTTGCATATTTTGACAAATTGTGTATGTAATCATATTTGAAATACTCGGTTCGAAAGCCTATATATCATGTGTATACCGCTCATATGCATTTCTGTGTCCCATTTGTAAAATATCAACATCAGCGTTTCTGATATAAGTGATTATAAACACATATATTCTGCAATCGGAAGAACATTGTAAATCTCGATAGCATGGGTAAGTGATTAAACAACAAAGACTGTTACAAGCAGGCTTATTGATCGAGAAGTCACGAGGGAAATTCTTTATTCATCCTTGTAATACGCTCCAAAATTAAATCCTATTATGCGAATGTATTAGACTCCTCTAATATAACCAGGCTACAAGATGATAAAACTAAGATTGGAAACCAGTCTCAAATCTCAATCACCTGATGGGCTGAATAGCGACTGTTGCCATTTCACCCAAAGAGATGCTTGAGATTTAAAACTGGAATCTATTCTCAGTTTTAAAATCTAGGGGCCTTAAAAGTAGGCTACAATAGGTGGTTGACTTGATGATTTGTCCCAGTAAGATACTCAAATAATTTTGATGCGTTTATAGTGGGACTATCTCCAGTTTTATTTTTAAGATCTTGGACACTGGTAATTTTTTTAAAATTCATAACCAGATCACGTGGACTACAAAATAAAATGTTATTGAATAGCATGCTCCTGAAGATATAGGCCTAAGATAGATAGTCTGAATAAAAATCTCAAGGATCTTGTCAGTGAGAATGCTTGTGATAATCGTTGGCCATATTGTCGCATCATGCTGTTATATATAGTCAACACTATAGACTCCTTTAAATTGATTAAATTGTCTCGATAGTCGTTTCTTAGCACCGATTTTAGTAGCATTCTAACGTTGAGTCAAAATAAATGGGCTTTTTGATCACCAGGGATTATGTTAATTGAAAGAGATGAATTTAAATACAAATAACACGTCTGTGAAAAAGGAAGTGATTCTGAGAGTATGGTGCCACGAGAGATAGTTCAGAATTATCTGTCATTTCCAGATCTCTGTCTGACAACTTTCACAGTCAGCGGCAAACACTCGTCTTAGCAGCAAGTTTTAGAGAAGAATAATCATACAATATTTGAACTCACTGTCTTCTATTGGCCTATTTAATGTATTTCCCTATATAGTTCATAAAGATATTTGTACATGTGTGTATATTTAAATAATGAAAAAAAAATCAAAACCATCTGTAAACCAATATGAAAGAGCTCAGTAATGATCTTATGGGAAAAAGCATCATAACAATAGTGAACTACATTACGGACTTCTTTTAATTATAAGTTTCATTTGACTACATCTGCTTTTCAATTCGATAAAACATATTAGTGGAATTAATGTAATTGTAAACCGTCAATGTCTTATTTTATATTTTTAATATTACATTTATCATGGAAACTTAATAATATTACGTATTCTGAAAATATCGAGGTGCAGCTTATTTTTTGTCTATGAAACTATTTTTTGCACAAAACCACGAATATACGAGTATTTAACTACACGGTGTTTGGTTCAGCCTATCCTTCTAGACAGCCCTTGTATCTTCCTTATTTTAATGACTCCGTTCAATATACGATGTCCTTAAAGTCGTTGACCAGCAAAACAGGATGGTTCATTATTAAATGTGGCTTGGTATAAACAGATGGAAAATGAACTTTGAAAGCCACCGAACATGACAAATATCAAGATATTTGTAGGCTTGCTTTGAATGAGCCTCTTCATTAGTAGTAACAGAGTCCATATAACTGTTCACGACGCCTAGCCTCGGACAAGTATTTCACTTGATCTTATTATTAGATTAGGCATTCAACACATACTTGTGCCTATTTTAAAACAGCATTATTTATTTACTATGTACATGTATCAAGTCGATATTTCAACCCATGATTTAAGATGTGAGTTTTAAGAATCAATTAATTTGCTTCTCGATAGAAATGTTGTTCCCCAAAACGTTTAAAACCAATGCGGCCTGTCAGATTTAATTCACCCCTGTCGTGCAAACGAGACTCGCTTTTCTCCCTAAGCGACAGTGTGAAGCAGGCTGTTGAATGTAGTACTTGAAGGATTTTCATCCGCACGCAACGTTAATTTCAGTCTTCTAAAAGAACGTAATTGGGTTCTGATTTATTGAAACTCGATTTCAGTGAAATATTAAGAACTAGTAAGAAACCCATATTTAAATATTAATAATTTAGGATAATAATGTTAGGTTAGGGTACGGTGGGTAAGGTAGGAAAGAAAAGAAATGAAATGAAATTTGTTAAGGTAAGACCTGTGTAATGAATACCTATACCAGAAGAGTATCCAAGGGAGGTAACTATAGTAGTAAATTAGGGTAGATTTCTGTCATGCAAGAGGACCAGGGTTCAAATCCCACTGGAAGCTATTTTTTTTTGTAAGCCTAGAGCTTAAATAATTGGCATATTTCTTTTTTTCCTGTGTAATTCTGTCATTGGATATAAAATTCTCATGATTGCACAATTTTCATTAATTTAATCTCGTGAAATATAAAAAAAAATGCATTTTTAAAATTTATTTGGTCAAAAAATGTCATTTTAAGATAAATTCTGTATTTATATATTATATCTTAAATTGGTTTAGTAAAATATAACATATTTTGGATAAACTGTAAACAAATTAAGGTTGAATTTATCAATAACAAAAAATTTTGTCACCGATTAAAGAATTTGGATACTTTCACGTTTTTTCTCACTTTTTTTAATAAAAAAAAAGCTAAAAATCTCAAAATCTACACGGTGAAAATCATTAAAATTTTGCATACAAGTCAGTGGTATGAAGCAGTTGATGAAAATATAATCAGATGTTGGATTCTTAATAGTGGTTATTACACAGGTCTTACCTTAAAACTTATCGTTTTATTGAATAAACCTATTTTCAACGATTGTGAAAAAGTTATCCCAACTGCTTCCATTTCACGCAACAGTTAAATTAGCTTCTTGTGGTTTGTATGTTACGTGGTTTTGCTTGCAACATGGTTGTGTGGTGGTGAGTTGGAGATTTTATTTACAAGTCAAATTGTACTTGTTTGTTCATGAGAATCTAATGGGGGTAGCCTATAGATGGGGCACATGGATTAAACCAACAAACCAACAACCGAAAAAATACATTGCTGCTGACCGTTCCAAGGCGGCAAATTCCTTCCCCATTTCCCAGCTTCTCTTTATGTTAATTGTTTTGATGTTCTATTGTCTCTCTGACGTTGTTCAAATTATAAACTTATGTTCTCTTGTTATAATCAAACACAGATACAAAAATTCTACACACTGTATGAATTTACACATCAAACAGATTATTTAAATTATACTATGTTATTTTTGATACATAAAATTCCATTTGCTGATTGAATAAGTATTCTGTAGCATGTCAGTCAAGCTAGTTTCATTCCATTAGCATTGATAGGCTCATACCAACCACAATCAACAAACCTGCCATACTAGGTTGGGGCCATACGCTGCTGAACATGGAATGGTATTAATCTTAAAATACCGCATTGAAGGTTCCATGTCCACCATCGTTTGGGATAATCAAATTGTACTGTTTTTTTGTGTGTAAATATTGGGTTGAGCTCAACCTGGGGATAGGCGGCGTGTGCAGTAATATGCATGTCCATTACTGTTCATGAACAGGCTCAATCAAACCGAGCCTGCAATATTTTCATATTTGTCTTGTTCGATGACTTTCAAAGTTCCCTTTTAATATATTTATACATTCTTTCTTCTTTGTCTTTAGTTACTGAACAGGCTTAAGAGATTACCACACTCCTCCCAATCCTATTCATCGATAAAAAGAAAATTATCAAAATCTCAATAACGCGAAAATGCCGTTAAATGAAAATTTGCACAAATGTATGATATTAATGTATCTTTATTTCGCAATTGTAAGACACGTTAGAACGGTAAAGAAAAATAGCGAGATCTAAAAATTCCCTCAACTTCTATTTACATAAATTTACAAAAACTAATTAACTCAAAACATTATTTTAAATGCCCACATAAGTAATATCATAGTGACAACAACTTATTGTGTCCTCGTGACTTACATATGTAAACTTTACGAGATATTAGTAAAAGTGTGTTTGGCCTTCAATTTTCTTGTCGCTGACTGGTCGCGTAAACGGATGACAATCACTGATTTCTTTGTAAGTAGTAAAAAGTTTTTTACAAAGTGAACATTTTCTTGTCAGTAACATTGCACTCACATGGGAATTTTAAATTATGTTTTATATCGCATAGTTTTTGTGAATTTATGTAAATAGAATTTTAAGGAATTTTTAGGTCTATCTTGTTTTCTTTACTATTCTTACGTGTCTTACTGTACGCAAAATCAAGATACTTTAGTAACATTAAATTGTGCAAAGTTTCATTGAACTGTGCATTTTGCCATTATTGAGATTTTGATAATTCTCTTTTTATCGATGAATAGGATTGGGAGGATTGTGGCAAGCCCTTAAACAAACATAGCCTGCAATACTTTATTATACGTCGCATTTGTCTTTGCCATCAGTTCTCTACTTAAATCCCTTTTGTGGAAGCGCATGGGACTGTATTGTATGTTTAATATTCATTGGTTTTCGGAGTTAATGAGACAACGGCTTTGACAGTTTTAATCATACAAAATATCGTGAAAGTGTACAAAATGTCGCATTTACACGGGAAGATTTCAATGGCTTTCTAAGTTTTTCTTCCGTAAGTAAACCAATTTTTTTTCGCCAAATACCGATTCTCGTTTGCACGATATGGCGTCAAATCTGAAGGCTTTAAAAGTTATGCACAACTAACGAGAAGCGAAATGATCGATTCTCGGAGTTTTGATACATATACATGACAATGAAAATATGCACATACAACATCTATTGTTTGGTATGGTATGGTATGGTATGGTATGGTATGGTATGGTATGGTATGGTATGGTATGGTATGGTATGGTATGGTATGGTATGGTATGGTATGGTTTGGTATGGTTTGGTAGGGTAGGGTAAGGCACGGCACGGCATGGTACGGCACGAAAGGACACAGTACGGTAGGGTATGGTATTGTATATTATTATTTTCATTACTACTTATACTTTTACTCATACTTCGACGACAACGACGACGACGATGCTATAAATACATTTCGTGTGAGATTTTTCGCTGTTATTTCATAAAAAAACTTAAGGAAACTGTCATTTTGCTGACAGAATTTTAATTTGTTTAAATACTTCACTACGTTTTATTTTTGGAGAAATAATCATTGGAGTCAATTTTTTTCTTTACTGTTCCACATAACGTCATGACGTCAGAGCACGCGAGGAAAACAGTTGCAACTATTGACTGGTCAACAGTTCGCAAACATTGACTTTTTTAGAATTTCAGAAAACAGTCAAAACTACCAAATTACATTTATATAAGGTATCAGGTAATATAACTGATTGTTCACTTACGTAACGATGTAACGAACAAAACGGTTATGCGTACTCTTAAGGTAGTCTAACTGTAATGATTTCCCGCGCTTTTTTCTCGAATGTCGGGAATACTCGGTTAACTGTCACTAACGGTCGACAATAATCGATGTCGCTTCGGTTACTATCGGCTCTGACAAGTAGCGTCGGAAGTCACCGAAAGCGAGCCGATGTTTGACGACGTCGCAAATTTATGCGCGGGAAAGAATTACAGTTAGACTACCTTAACCCTTTCCTCCATATGTAAGCATTTTTACGTGTGTGCGACCAGTGTAGATCCAGATCAGCCTGCACATCCATCCGTGCCGTCTGATCAGGATCTGCACTGGTCGCATTTGGTCAGAGATAATATAACAAATAAAAAAATCGAACAGTTTGGATCTAAACTGTTCGCCCTCGCAATAAAGGTGTGTCTATGGAGGAAAGGGTTGCTAGTAAACGTGAACTTGTTGGGAAAAAAGTCAATACTGTTGTTAACGCAATATCCGATTTTTAACAGCTTTCCATGGTGCTATCTCCAGATGATATAAATAGATTTAAAGTATCAATTACAACATTATTTAGCTATAAATTTGTCACAAATCACTTTCACAACTCATTTAACCTGTCAGATGTGACAAAATATCGCAACATCCTCCAATACGTTGGTATCGCTCTTCTTACATATCGATTCTAACACATCGGTGGCGTTCTGAATTTTCATCATTAAGGCGAAAATTCTTCATACAATCTCAGTACGCGGTTTTGGATGTGACTAGATGGTGCTGCTCTCACAGATTTCCGTCTCTTTCTGTACAAAAAACGAGAAATTGAGCGCTTTAACTGACATATCCAGATATGTTTATTGATATGTGGAGTAAATATGTGTTTTAATATTTTGTGATATTAATATATAGTGAATTATATAAATACACAGGGATAACTCCTTTTATATAAATATATAACTTGTAAAACAATATAATTGAACGCGTTAAATGTGGTATAAAAAAACTTTTCACGAATATTGTTAATTGCTTAATCTGGCGGGAAAATGAGCGTGTGTTCGGCAACAGCTGCGGCTGCAAGGCCAGGTTGCCGTCGGGAATCTAGGAGTTCGAGTGCCCGTGCTAGTACCTCTGAAGTCAAGTTCTTCCTGGACAGATCGGGACGACAACCCATAAATGACAGGTAATTTCATAGACATAAGGGAAAATAAAAGATTCTGTAGAAATCTAATGAGATCTTAGGTACTGAGAAAAATGAAGCGATGACAAAACATTTTCCGAGAGTTTAAAATATCAATTGACGTCCAGCAACCTTTCATCTTAACTTGGAAAATGACCGAATACCACTTCCGAGCTAAAGGAAAATGTTGTTCAAAAGAGTTTTATTATTACCTGTTTTTAATAAATTATTTATATACCGAAAACTGTATTTTTAGAGAAATATCAATCGGGGAATGTACGGCAATGTAAGCAAGATGAAGCTTATCAGTTTCATATTTTAAAAATGTTAATTGCTATGGCCACTTCTATTCTATTCTATCAAAAACGTCGATTCATTTTTTTAAACGGCAATGTCGACAAGAAATTGGTCTTTGGTTTTTTAAATAAACCATTTTGACTCTACATATATACCTAAAATTACTGATAAGTGACTGCTGCATTTTTAATGGTACAATTGCCTTTAAAGAAATTATGCTTTATTTGCCAAAGGTTGAGGATCGAAAGAGCGAATGACTACGAGGGAACGGTAACAATTTAAAAAACAAACATAAAGTTTCGGCGACCAAAAAATGTTTTAATTTTTATTTTTTTTTATTTTGATGATAATCGCTGCCTGGTCTACAATCAATATTTTTGTTGTTTATAAATACAGATATGATACACACACACGCTCATCGGATATAGTCCAACAATATTGACCTGGCACTCTTGCATTTGACCCCATATTCGTTAATTTTCGTAAGTCCGGCATCTATACCAAAAATACTCCACACATAACTGAGGTGTAAATTGAATACTATAATTACGAGGGTTGATCAAAAATAAACCGGATTATCGGTGTTTTCGCTGATACCCGTGTTTATTCAATGACCTTTAAGAAAATTAATGAAGTGCCAGGTCAATATTGTTGGACAATACCAATGGTGATGTTCCTCCATATTAAACATATTTTTTTCCTTTATTCAAATTTTACATCAATTTTTCGCATGTATTCCGAACGAAATAGTAAATTTTCATAAACATATTGAACGCTAGGAAGGCCTAGTAATTGCCGATAGGAAGTTGACATGACGGTAAATTATCATTTTCTGTTTTACTACATCATTTATTAAAACGGGATTAGTGAGAAAAATTTAATGTTCAGTACAAATGAGGATATGCGGTAAAAGTTTAAAAAACGGTTCAGCTATACAACTAGGTTTATGAGAAGAAAATGCTTTCCTTAACGTATAAACAGTAAGGGTTTTTAGCATAATGTATATCAAATATGTTCATCTTGATTATACGCTATGTTTCTGAAAAAAAATGATTGAAAGTAAAACAAAGCACTGCATATTACAGCATATTACGTTAATTAAGGTAACCGCTGAATCACGGTATCAGTTTCGCATGGATTTCGATTTTACAACCGCATAATTTTGAAACGTGATGCCAAATACGTTTATTTCATATGCGATTATTTTTGTGTGTTTTTCAGGAAGTATAGTACTGTTTCAACTCACAAGTCTTCAGGAAATCTGTGTTGCGTTATTTCCGTGTTAATAACAGTCGTTGCCATTGGTTGGTGTCAATTATGTTTCGTTGGATGATGTGCTTTTCGGCACCTCGTATACAAATATTGGAATTGCGTTGGACAGTTAGAAGTCATGCCGTGCCTGACGTCTAATGGTCTGTTTTAATGCTCAATTTGCTAAAATTACATTTAGTTAAACACTATTTCAAGAAAGAAATGCAAAAAACTGTATATTTTATACTCTTTATTTCCAGTTATTCATAGTCCTAGGTTTTCGTGATTGGAGGGATTTTCGCTTAAAATAATGATGAAAAACTCTATACTGACGAATAAAGATCTATTTTATTGTGACATCTTTCACTGGTGTAAATGTCAACCTCTGACGTCGCTAATGTTAGCACTTGCAAATTCCTGAAAATAATGGATGAATGTAACTTAAGCGTCTTGAAATGGTTACCAGTCAAAGTGATCAGGACAGAAAGTGGCACAAACGGGAAAACTGTGTGAGGACTAAAAGAAAACTGCTGACGTTTCAAGAAAAACAAACAAAATCGGAGATTACGACCTGCACTTATAATGTTAACATATATGCTGTAAATATTGTATTTGTCCTGATTGTTTTTTTAAATCATGTCTTCTTTGTCACCTTTGAGCCGTCAGGGCTCAATCGCCTTGCTACTGACCCTCCATGCTCTCGAGTTGTCGTAGGTTATTTTCTTTTCAGTATTTCTTATACAAGCTGCTGTTCTGAACGTATTATAATACTGTTATTCGTCTTGAAATTTCGTTTCAGCTTAGCAAGGAAATGCAATATTTATTAATGTGTCATTTAGGTTGTTTTTGATTCAAAATCGAAATTCATTCAGAAAAAAATTCGAATATCTTTACCAGAAAGTAATTCAGCAGTTCAAATTTAGACAAAATAATGAGTTTTGAAAGCATAAAATGTATCTCGTTGATTTTGTAATTGTTATTTTAATCACACTGTATACCTTACAGTTTTACAATAATAAGTTTTGTATTGATGTTATTCTTTGTATGTCAAAGCATTCCTATCAAAATGCATGTTTCTGAAGGTAAATTTCAAGAAGGTTCATTTCAAAAGAATTAAATATTCCAGTATGTTTACCTTGATCTTCATTTCTGTAATCAAGGAAATAAAAATTAATGTTCTTAAAAATCTGAAGCCACTACTTAGTTATCGTTTAATTTGCTATTTTGGGGTTGTAAGAAGAAGTAAGTGGTTCTAAACAATATTCACATTTATTGGAATTAAATCAATTTCCCCAGTTCTTGATACAAAAACCACAAAACATTCATTAATGAAACAACTAGTCCTCGATAAACAACGCTAGAAATCCCAACCGTTTCTAATTACCGCCCTTTAAATTGAATTTGTAACTGTATTATAATCCATTATAATATTTGTTATTCGATGGGCTGTTGCTGAGGTCTTAATGTGGAAGACTATGTTCATGAACAATTAAACTTAAAAACATCTGAGATTAAGTAATAAAACACCAGTCAAAGCGTTCCTGATTAAATGAAAATATGCTAATGATAATATAAGCATAACAAGTGGATACTTTTTATTTGTGTTTAGTATAAATTTACTTAAGGTAAGACCTGTGTAATGAATACCTATATCCAGAAGAGTATCCAAGGGAGGTAACTATAGTAGTAAATTAGGGTAGATTTCTGTCATGCAAGAGGACCAGGGTTCAAATCCCACTGGAAGCTATTTTTTGGTAAGCCTAGAGCTTAAATAATTGGCATATTTCTTTTTTTCCTGTGTAATTCTGTCATTGAATATAAAATTCTCATGATTTAAACTAAAATAAGCAAAATAATCAAGATTAAAGGGGTTTTCGCTATCAAAATAGTGTTTATTCAAGTCATCAATTTGAAAATTTCTAAAACTGGACTGTAAACTTCTCTGAAATTTTGTTTAAATTTTGTTTAAGGTATATAGTTAAAAAATGGTAAAGTTTGGTATATTGCACCAATCAGGATTTTGCACAATTTTCATTAATTTAATCTCGTGAAATATAAAAAAAATGCATTTTTTAAATTTATTTGGTCAAAAAATGTCATTTTAAGATAAATTCTGTATTTATATATTATATCTTAAATTGGTTTAGTAAAATATAACATATTTTGGATAAACTGTAAAAAATTAAGGTTGAATTTATCAATAACAAAAAATTTTGTCACCGATTAAAGACTTTGGATACTTTCACGTTTTTTCTCACTTTTTTAAATAAAAAAAGCTAAAAATCTCAAAAACTACACGGTGAAAATCATTAAAATTTTGCATACAAGTCAGTGGTATGAAGCAGTTGATGAAAATATAATCAGATGTTGGATTCTTAATAGTGCCTATTACACAGGTCTTACCTTAAAGAAAGAAACGCAACTTCTTTAAACAAGAAGTTGCGTTTCTAATTTCATTATGTATATAATTATATTATTCCAATTAATTATATTTTTATCAAATAGATTATATTACACATTAAACGTTAATGGAGGATGTATCAATGATTTGATAAGCATTACCGGCTATAGACGATAATGCCATTTATAGAAGGAATAAATTAATATTGATGCTTTAAGAAAGGGACGTAAATCATGATGAATGATTTAGTAATAAATTTGGAGTTATCTTTTGATGACGTATTCTTTGACGTCATCAGCACATGTAAGCTAGGAACGAAAATGGCAGTGAAAGTTTACTGACTAAAATATATCCAGTTACATCAGCGAAATTTCTCAAGAATTCGAGGAAATGAGTAAGGAAATGAAAGAATACTGACACTTTTAGCAGTTTTGGTGGAAAAAAGCTGCGATCGACAGAAAAAACCAATGAATTACGGGTGGATCACAAACGATGTCCTAGTGCCGGTCAAAGCGTTGGGAACTCCACGCCTAGAACCTCGACACCGGCTGTGCAGTGGATCGGAAGGACTATGGATCGGAATAAAGCCACACGGGCCACTGCCGAATTTCTCTTTAATGTATGCAGTGCCGGTCGCACAAAAAACGTTGATGCAATCCTCGCCAAGCTTTGGAATTTCGGCGCAGCAAGCCATTTTCAGTTGACCGTGCTTGGGGCACTGCTGTTATTTTTACATCGACACATGAAGTTGCAGTCGCTAGCCTTCGGTGTCATGCAAGTGCTGGTCTCCCTTGCAGACAGAGGCCACTCAGAATCTACATGAAGTTCCAATGGGTCCCTTATATTAGGTGAGAAAGGTCCTTTAATATTTATATTATTATTATTATTATTATTATTATTATTAAATTATTTGAGACAATAGTGTGCTGGTTGAGGCTTTTGCCTTCAAAATCAGGTTTCCGGGGTTCGAATCAATCCTGACCTAGGGGAAATTTATGTAAATTTAGATCAAACACTTGTTTTAAATGTAAAGTTCAAAATTAAAAGGCGCAGATAGATCTAGTCATTTTCAACTTGCTAACGACACGTTAATTTTCAAAAGTCAAGAAAATCGAAAAAGGCAGGCGTACAATTGGACATATGCATTTATAAATTATGTGCTGATTTACATACAAAAACACCAGGGTAGGGCCTCCAAAATTTCAAATTATGCTATATGTACATGTAATTATGAGAGAGGCTTCTAGATTGAATCCGTTTATGGAGTTGTTACCAGTGATATTCAATTCCGTCTGCGCATGGCTAATGAGCCTTCAATGTCGTGGTCAAATAACGGCCATTTATAGATAAATTGTTATTGCTAGCCTTGTAAAATCTGAATGTCCATCTTATTGTTATAACTAATTATAAAGATGGCTCTGTTTTGAAACACTTGTGTATGTACACTCATGCATTCATCCATCCATATTTTTGCAAAGCGTCACACCCAGTGAAGTCGTCTCTGGATCAGGGGACGTAATTTTCCTCAATCACGCACCAAATTTTTGTAAGAGGTTCTCTCACTTAAATATTAGCATATTAAATGTTTCGGCAACCGGTGACAATTATATCATGGTTTTGTAACAGGTTAAACGCCAAGTTAAAGCGATGCATTAAGAAAGTACTTTGATCAGTACCCTAAATAAACAAAATTCTGAAAAATAATAATTAAAAAAAAGGTTTTGAAAACGGGTTTCCTCCAGGATACTCTAGGTAAAGTGCACCGATTAAATGTAAGATTTGAAAACTGTTAAAGGTCATGAATCTATTGTTAGTTAAAAATCTGGAGGTTGATACGGAAAATATGTTAGGACTGTTTGAAAAAAACAACAACAACAACAAAAAATAAATAAAAATCACACCCAAAAAGAAACCAAGCCTTAAAGTGTTAGTCTAGCGCCAAAAGGCACAGACGTTTTCATATTGATTACACAGTCTGTACATGTTCCAGGTGTTAATAATAATTTGATGCAATAAGAAACTTTGCGTCAATTGACCCTAGATGCGGATGCACGGCTAGTTCCGAAGGCATTTTGGATATATTTGAAGACGAAGTAAATAACCCATTAAAAAGCACCCTTTTTAACAATAAGTTTATTTTGTCCTTTTTACAATTGGTACTTAAAAAAAAGGTGAAATATGCATATCAGGAATTGCCACATTCAGAAAAAAAAACAGCCTCCCCACACAGTCAAGAAGAAGAGAGGGGGAGAGAGCATGGTTAATAAAATAATCAGTTTCAAAAAGGACGCCACTAACAAAAAACAAAAATGAGAACCCGAGGGGTTACCGCCTTGGAACGGTCAGTGGCAAATCAAATTGCCACTGGGGGTTTAAACCAGGTTCTAGGGTGCACCAACCTCACACTTGCCCCAACAGGTTCTCGTATCACAAGACAAGTACAAATTGTCTTGGTGAAATAACTCCAACCCACCCATCAGCTCAACAATGTTGTATGCAAAAGCATACAAACATAAAAACATAAGAAGCTAATAGCATTGCAAAGCCAAAGGGCGGGTACTCAATGATCTTTCCGAGACCAGAGCATCTGGAGTAAAATCAGCAAGAACACGATGACAGGGATAAAAGAAACAAATCGAGCTTCTAGGTTCTTTTAAGAAAAGATTTCCCCATTAACCTTCATAAACTCTTAAACCCCTGCCACCGTCGTGCAATCAAAGAGGTAAGCATAATGATCAACTGTAGAAGGGTTAATCACTAGGCCTGCAGAGCGCTGTAAAATATCATGTTGGTAACCTTTCTTTTTAAATTTACAGATGGTTTTTACGAATAACCGGGAGAAATTAACACTGCCTTTTATCTTTTTAAGTTTATAAATTAAATCTCCATAAAAAACTGGTTGTGAAATACCTTGTTGCAAAAGTGATTTTAAACTGCATATGTATTTATGAATTAAATCTGGGTATCGGCGATAAAACTTGCAAAAGGTTTTCCTTAATTTGTGATACCGATAACCTTGTTTTAAAAGTTTTTTCTGTAATGCAAAGATTACGTTCATTGAAATCATTAACATTGTTGCAAGCTCTTGAAAAGCGAACAAGCTGTGAGATATAAACCCCATAAGATGTTGCACGGGGAACATCGCCGTCTAAAAACGGAAAATTTACTATATTAAAATTAAAATCATCTCTTTTATCATAAATTTTAGTAGTGACATAACCATTTTCAATGGACAGATTTAGATCGAGAAAGTTTGCTTGCTTTTCTGAAGTGTTCGCTTTGTTAAGTTGTAGTTCTTTAGGATAAATCTTATTAACAAGTAATGGAAAATGGTTATTGTCTATATTTAATAAATCATCAAGGTACCTCGAGGTGTTGTTAAAAGCTGTAATTATATCATCTTGATGTTCAGTAGAAAGAGATAACATAGTCTCTTTCATAACAGTATAAAAACAGATCAGCAACAAGGGGTGCACAATTAGTACCCATTGGGATGCCTATTACTTGTTTATAAATAGAGGTACCGAATCTAACATAAATATTATCTAGTAAGAAAGTTAGCGACTCTATAAGGTCTTGACAAGTCCATAAGGTATAATTATCATAAGAACCATCTGTAAAAAATGCCCTACGTTCATTACAAGCGATGAAGGCTTTATTCTCTCTAGCAAACGTTTTTTCAATGAGACTGGTTAGTTTGTCTCTTATTAAATTATGAGGGAGCGAAGTGTATAATGTTGAGAAATCGTAAGTAGACAAACAGAACGCCCGATAATTATTTGATTTAAGCTTATTCAAAACGTCATTTGAATTCTTAATCGACCAAAATAAATTTTTGCCTGAAGTTTCAAAAACCTAATCACAATACCTAATTACGTGTTCTTTTATAGCTGTAAGACAAGATGTTAAGAGCACAGATAATTTAGTAGTAGTGCAAGAACTAAGGCCTTGGACTTGTTGATAACAAGTCAGTATTGATTTGATTGATTGATTGATTGATTGATTGATTGATTGATTGATTGATTTAATTTTATTCATTTATTTATTTTTGTCGTTTGTACAATTGGTACTTGCGACCCTGGACTTGTCGATTACAAGTCAGTATTGATTGATTTGATTTAATTATATATTTGGTTTAATTTAATTTAATTTGATATGATTTGATTTGATTTATTTATTACTGTTTGGAATCACCAACAGTTTCATTTTTTTTTTGTCGTTTGTACAATTGGTACTTACGGCCTTGGACTTGTGGATTACAAGTCAATATTGAGTTGAGTTGATTGAGTTGAATTGATTGAGTTGAATTGATTGATTTTAGTTTAATTTATTTTGTCGTTTGTACAATTGGTACTTACGATCTTAGACTAGATTTAATTTGATATGATATGATTTGATTTTATAAATAATGTTCGGAATCACCAACAGTTTCATTTTTTGTCGTTTTTACAATTGGTACTTACGGCCTTGGACTTGTGGATTACAAGTCAATATTGAGTTGAGTTGATTGAGTTGAATTGATTGATTAATGGATAATTGATTGATTTTAATTTATTTTATTTTGTCGTTTGTACAATTGGTACTTACGATCTTAGACTTGATTTCAAGTCAATATTGATTTATTTGATTTGATATTTCATTGATTGTATGATGATTGATTTATTTAAGTTTTAATCTTTCTCGTTTGAAAAAAATTGTTACTTACAAACTTTGACTTGCTGATTACGAGTCAATATTGATTGACAGATTGATAGATTGATTGATGATTAATTGATTTAATTTTAATTCTGTGGTATGTACAGTTGGTACTTGCGGCTTTGGACTTGTAAATTACAAGTCAATATTGATGGATTGATTTTTAGGTGATTGATTGACTGATAACTGTTGTGATTGACATCTGATGATAAATGATTTGGGTTTGGGTATAAGGCCAAAACACTCGGATTTCAAACTACAAATTTGCATTCTAGTGGTCTGTTTTAACCAGACGGTGTACATTTGTCGCTTGTCGAAATAACATATTTTTGCTAACAATTCAATCTTCTCTGGAATCATTTAAGACGAGCACGAATTATATACATGTACTCGACCGTATAAATTGTTTATTAGGCCTGGCAGTATTGAAAGTTTATTTAAATTTCTGGAATGCGAACACCATTTTGAAAGTCATGTCAAAAATTTGTATTGTTGGCGTGAGCGCAACTGGCTCTCATTGGCAGAAAATTTTTGACATTTAATCCATGAAAATTCGATTGATTAACATTTGATTGATTATTTATTTTATTGATAATTGATTTTATTGACGTTTGATTGGTATTTGATTTAATTGACATTTAATCGATAATTTTTGATTGATAATTGATTTGAATGACATTTGTTTGATGATAATTGATTATTGATTTGATCGATTATTGATTTGATTGATAAATTATTGGATTAACATTTGATTAATTATTGGATAATCATTTGATTAACTTAACATTGAACTTTGATCAAACTTGAACATTGATGATTATTGTCGACTGCCAGGCCATATTATGCCAAATATTAAACAGTTATACATGGTTACTATGTTGTTGAAGTTATTTCCGAGATAATCTATTTTATTTCGGTTTTTCAAAGTTTTTCCTCAAATGATAATCTGCACTTCAGGGTTCTAATGTCCCAAACACATGGGTTACTTCTACAAATTATTTAAATGTTTCTCCTGCACTGATTGTCGAGTCGTTAAAATATCGCAAACATTGCAAATGGCGAAAACAGGCTAAAATTCTACATTCACTTTGATCCAGGAAGTAAAATTGAATTTCTTGAAAACCCTAACATTATTTTGACGAATTGGCACTAAACATTGTAGACCAGCATATACTTATTTCAAGTATGAGTTGCTTTGGTATATTGTTCATGAGTTTCAGAGTTCTCATGCAAAGAGTTTTTCTTTTGTTTTAGTATGTGCTTGGTAATTAGAACACGAATAGGACTAAATTGAGCTTGCAAACATTTACTACATCCATAGCTAAATACGTTTCTTTACTAAAATCTAAGTGGCAATAAGTATTTCCCCCAAAATTCATTTTTGAAATTTTAGCTAGTTTCGCCATTTGCAATGTTTGCGACCTCTTAAGCTAGTTTGTAACAGGACAAAAACAACGCTACATTTTGTACCATGAATATTTAAGTAAAGTAAAGATCTTTATTTGAAAGTAACCGAACGTGACAAATATTAAATTACTGTAGGTTTGGCTTGATTGAATTCCCGTAACTTTTAGAGATAATTTTATCATGGAAAAATGTCTTTGCTAATTGTCTGTAATACTTTCCCAAACAATGTTTAGTCGAAATCCGAGAGCCTCAGGCTAACTTAAAGATAAGAAATTCACGGGGAATTCAAAGCGAATCATCGGGAATCACTACCAGTTTCGTGACGTGGTGTGTGTACTTTTTTTTCTTTTTCTTTTTTTGGTAAACCGAATGTCGAATTGTGATTTTATATTTAATATATAATGGTTAAAAGTTATCTCACAGTTGATAATAGGGCCGTATCAGACAATTTTATAAAAACAATTTTTAAACTGAATAGTTTACAATCAACGTGTCTCTTTCACTAATGTTTAATTAAAACACTTAACTTTCTACATCGGACGCTGTTGTTATCAACTTCGACTGTGTCTTGAGTTCGAAACCCATAATCTCTTTTTTTTGTCTTTTAAGACGGCGTTGGCAGTAAAATGCATTTCCATTATAAAATAATACAATTAATAATTCTTTTAAGATCTGTGCATGATTTAATGATTATAAATTGAATTGTGATAATTAATTTGAAAATGATTATGAAAGAGGACTTCTCGAAGTCATAAATTGAATTCATCTGTTAACAAAACAAAAAAAAATATATCTTCCGTTTTAAAACCTTAAACAGTATTTTTAAAAAATCGCTTAATACTGCACAAGTTTTAAATCGGAAATTTTTAGATCAGTTTAAACATGTTTAACATTTAAACGAATGGATTAAGAAGATATTTTAGATTATTTTTATCAACACATTTAATCGCGGTCAGTCTGCTTTACTTTAAGTCATATAATAAGGCCTCAAAGTACGATTTACAGCCATGTACTAGTTTCCACCGTTCAGTTCACATGCCTCAATAAAGAGGAGTTGGTAAGCGTAAAAAGGTCCTGAAAAAGCATCGTGGCTCGAACCATCACCGCTATAGCAACAGCGCCCAGCAACACGAATGCAAGCATGCAACCTACTAGCCTATTAAACTCATACCAATTACTCAATAGTCATAATAAATTAATAATTGTTTTAATTCTTGATTGTTTGTGTTTGATAGATGTGTGTTTTGCAATGCTATTCATGATACTTGTATATTACATTTGCATTTGCCGTTGCTCAATTATCAAAAAGACTGAACAAGTGATCAACTTTATAGACAGTCCTTCAAGCTATGTATCTCACAATTTTCAGAAAATGTCTCTTTAATATGCAAATCAGTGTGCTTCATTACCTTCACATTTATCAGTTTGGATAGGGTTTAACATCAAGAACGTTTAGAGACAGTCATATGAGTTTTATTTTAAAAAGATAGCCTGTTTCAGATGATAACCACAAATATGACGTGATATTTTTGTATATATGTAACAGACACCAATGAAAGGTTAAAATACTGTATAAGACGAAAAGTTCAGACACTACGCTAACGGTCAGAAAATAAAAAGGGAGACATAGAGAGTTTATAAAAAGGTAAGAGCCTATTGATGTGTAAGATTTTAAAAGGTACTTGTTTCAAATCTCTTATAAAGTGAGCACATTTCATCATGTTATTGCACAGTTTTTATTGTTAGATACAATATCCCATCAAATTGGATAATATTCAGCATTCTATGACAACTGTGGAGACGTTATTTGTTCCAACTGACATAAGTTGTGATGTTTTTTCTTCGTAATTCTCAATTCATGAACAAAAATAGTGTTCATGAATTGAAAATGACGAAGAAATTCTTACCTTAATTCTGAAATTAAGGTAGGTGTAAGAACTATGGCCCTACCTTAAAAGTCAGCGTCAAACGTAAGTTTAAATGAAAACGTGTGTTTTGAGAGCAATATAAAAACACAGTTTTTATTTGAAAACAGCTTGAAATAGAAAACGTGTGTGGATATTGTATATATAGCAGTATGTAAGATTTTGTCTTATACTCTTTAATGTTTCCCCTACCCTTGCACTAATAAATGTAACAATGTTCGAATGCATATTAAGTATTTATATATTGTATGTACATTTCCCGTCATCCAAAAATATTCCAAGAACATTAATTCTTACAGGCAGTTTATTTTCTGTTGTTACCTTCTTTTTGATCTCAATAATTTATGGTTTGTCGGAAAGCAGAAAAAACAAAGTTAAACAATAAAATATGTAAATATTCTAATAAAAAATAAAATTGAACCATCTAGCCGGATGCTAGACTACCGTTTATCGTTTAAAGATCTTAATACATATATATTAAATAATCATGAATCTCCTTTCTGTATGAGGTCAACAGTCGTAAATGTGATGTGATGTTTCTAAATGCGAAACCTTACCATCTTACAGATTTTACCTAATTCCGTGCGGCAACTTAGGGATTGCCGCTCTTTTGTTTATTACTGAGACAATTATGCATCAAATTCTTTAAAATGCAAAAAGTAACGTTGAATATCAATAAGACACGTCAAAGCTAATATCCCTTGTCATAATTTAATTGTAAATCAAACTGGGCTGGTAACACATGAAAGACATTCTAAGCGGGCTTATTGATTGTTAAGTCACTAGAGAATTCTTCAATTCATCCACGATTGTTATGCAGGGAAGTAATTTGCTCCGAAGTTAAATGCTATTATGTCAAATATAAAGTTACCCTCCCTATTATTATCATACAATTTGGCCCATAATTGGTGCTAAAGTTCTGATTTTATTCCTCCGAGAATTTGTAACTTTGGATAGCAAGGCCTCGTTTCGCTTTTATATGAAAGAGATTAAAATGTGTTATTTGTTAAAACTTTGTCGTTCCTCAATTATTCGAAACAGTTTCGTGGATAACAATATTGCAAAATAATCTACTCAAATAAATAGTACCAATATTGATTCATCCCAACCGACGGTGTGCTACGGTAAACGTGGAAATTTCGAGATAAAAGTCATTTACGTGAAAAGGTGCATTCCTTTAAACTCATACCATATCCTTACGATAAATAACAGAACACATGAAAAACATTTTGTTTTTGTATTATATGTATAGAGCACTTGGACAATCACTGTGCAGTGTGTGTGTGTGTGTGTGTGCTTAATGTAAACACATTTTTAACAAATCATACCAGTGAAACAATACATATATGCGTATAAGCATTTTACATATGTATAAACAAATGCTGCGAAACATCGGACAAATATATAAATCAAACAGAATATTTATAAGCGATATTATCTTAACTGCCAATTTTTATTTTTTAAATTTGTCTTGTCCAGTCAATTGTCCAAAGCTGAATGCCTTATTCACTCAATCACTTTAGCACGAAAACTTCGTGCAAAAAGGACATCTATCGGATACTTTATTCGACCAATGGAAATTAATTTTCTTCTAATTCACTATCATTCAATCGAAGAAAATTATATTTCCTTTAAACTCATACCATATCCTTACGATAAATAACAGAACACATGAAAAACATTTTGTTTTTGTATTATATGTATAGAGCACTTGGACAATCACTGTGAAATTAAAGAACGGGACATACAGGATAAAATAAAAATTGGCAGCTTTCTTCTTAAATCAAAATTACAATACAACCAAATATTAACATTTACACTTGACATAATGTTCAGTTATGTTAATTTATGAAAACAAGAATTCATAAACCCAATGACAAAGAAACAGCTAAACGCTCTTTCAAGTTATCTTTGACATAACCGTCTTTCACATTCTCACTAGCCCATCGGCCATGTCTCTTGAACATACGTTCCTTGATGCCACATTCACTGTTCGCAGCAGCGGTAGCTCCGCCACTTCTTAACGAATGTAAAGAATACTTTGTAATATCACGAACGTGTGTTTTTAAAGCATTTAAAAACAGTTCACGTAAGTTAGTGTAGGAAGTCCTTGAACGGGAATTTCTAACTTTATATCCAGCATTTGTCTTTGACAAATTACAGAACAGATAATCATCTCCACCAAGGCCTGTCCACTTGATGTATTTCACAATGTTTTCATAAGGACACAAAACAGTGCCTGTTTTAGCAATCGTTAGCCAGTGTCCATCCCTATAAATATCTGTTTTACTTTTCTCAATATAAATAGACATATATGACTGCTCAAAAGCTATGTCTGATACCTTTATATTCAATAACTCAGCACTGCGCAAAAAACCTGCATACGCTTAAATAATAGCGCAGATAATTCTTTGATTTTTGATATTTTTCTCTTCATACATTGAATTATAAACTGCCAAAATAACATCAATAGAAATTGGTTCTTTCTTATTTACAGGTTTAGCTAAAATCATTTTGGCGGATTCTAATATATTAATGCTAACTTTAGAATCGGTAGGAGAAATTAAACCATATAATTCATGAAACTATTTGATGGCATAGAAAGCTGTTATCACTGGGACAGGACTATGCGCAGTTTGAATTAAAGAAGATAAATAAAGAGCCACAGTTAAAGTTTAAGCGGGCAAGACATCCCCACTCCCTAAAGAATTACTAAAAACCCAATTCGACCAACGTTTAAATGCCAGCTCATACTTTTTAGAAGTGCTTGAAGCTCTTGATTTCATCAGTACTTCCGGGAGTAGGTCGATCTTGTCCGCCAAAACAGGTGGCAACTCATCTATTTCATTTTTGTGGATCTGAAAAAAAAAAGAGATTTAGAATAAAACATTTAATAAATACATTATTCACAAAATAAAAAATCACTTCTTGTCAAAATAATGCTTTTAATATTAAAGAGCAAAAACTAAACTACCGTTATGAATATGAACAACAGTTACAGATAGTCATCATCATCGTCATCATTCATGATCTTCGTCTGACTACGTGAAACAATCAAAATCTCGCAGTTCATATAAACAGATATTTATATAAGAATAATGTTCATTAATATTTCCGTTCCAGTGAACGTAAATAGCGCTCCAGTGAGTGTAAACAGTGCTCCAGTGAGCGTAAACAGTGCTCCAGTGAGCGTAAAACAGTGCTCCAGTGAGCGTAAACAGTGCTCCAGTGAGCGTAAAACAGTGCTCCAGTGAGCGTAAAACAGTGCTCCAGTGAGCGTAAAACAGTGCTCCAGTGAGCATTTTCTTTTCTTTCTTTTTCAAAAAAGTGTAAAACTGCTCCAGTGAGCATATCAGATATTTCCAGTGAACAAAGCAAGTTAATAAGTAAAACTGTTCCGAAGAGCATTCCTTTAAAAACTACTCCAGTGAGCAAAACGAGAAAAAGTCTTCACGAAGAAATTGTAATTAACGGTTTAATCTTTATTAAACCTTGCTATTAAATCGGTGTATTGATGTTAAGGGAGACATCTCAAAAAAGGCAGCGTTCTTGAACTGAGGATTTATTTACCTTTATAGGTAATGTACAAGGCGAGCATGCCGAATTTCAAATCTGTATTACCAAAAATACCAAGACCGTTCTTACACTTAACATAATATTTAGACTCTGTCGGCAGAACTAAATACTCTTTTACACTGGAAATAAAACATCCATTTGGACATAACAACGGCCAAAAAGGCGCTGATTTCCACACAGGTACAACTAGTATCCCCTTTGCCTGATCTAAGCGCATTTTATTCAAAACCCTGTGGATAAGATAGAAAGGCGGTACAAACAGACCGAACTTATTTGCCCAATTCACTGTAAATGCGTCAACTCCTAACGAACTAGAATTCCAAAACTTTGAATAAAATCTTGACAACTTAGCGTTGTGTTCTGAAGCGAACCAATCTATACTCAATTTCCCAAATCTTGATTCAATCAGCGAAAACACTTCTGCTGATATACCCCAGTCGTCTTGATCAATAATTTTAGATAAATAGTCTGCTTTTTCATTGAGAAAACGAGGAATCCATTCCATTTCCAAAGAAATAGAATTGCGCAAACATATATCAAATATACTAATTGCGAGATCCTGTAATTCTTTGTTCATAGAACCTTTGGTAACTATAGCAACAACGCCCTGATTATCTGAAAACCAGTTAACCCTCTGATTACTTAAAACGTGAACAAGCGATTTTAATACTGTCAAAACCGCAGAAAGTTCTCTCCAGGTGGAAGAGTTTCTTCTCTTGTCCAGTGACCATGCGACACGCCATTTATAGTATTAACAACATAACCAGCGAATCCTAAAGCTGAAGCATCACTGTAAACGACTCAAGAACCGATCTGAGACTGAAAAATATTTCTTAAATTTACAGAATCCAAACGTTCGAGCCAGAATTTTATCTGCGCGATACTGTTATCAGAAAGAGAAAAATATAAGAATCCCACGTGCGGGATTGTAGAATATCAAGACTCAAGTAACGAGTCATTATTTGTGTCACGTGACCTACTATAATACTCATGGAATTATTACATCTAGAATAAACTCCGACGCACATATATTAGTCCAAAATTGAAAGTTTTTAACTATAGCAACAACGCCCTGATTATCTGAAAACCAGTTAACCCTCTGATTACTTAAAACGTGAACAAGCGATTTTAATATACCTTAGAACCGATCTGAGACTGAAAAATATTTCTAAAATTTACAGAATCCAAACGTTCGAAACAGAATTTTATCTGCGCGATACTGTTATTACGGGTTCTGGGTGGTGGTGGCGGACAGGGGGGCGAGAGTAATCTTGTAATAAACAAACAACAATGTGTAAAAGATATCTCAGTAAAAATGATCGCCAATAACATTTGCACATTGGTGTTGTTTCTATGCCTACAACACGAGATAATATCAATTTAAGCAAAGATACAGTGCCACCATGTCCCACAGTTTCCCAATAAAACATATACTTTAAAATTGTAATTATAAATGAATGATTTAGTCACTTGACTGCTTGTACAATTTATATCTCTGGTGTTGTAATCTGACAATTGATAGAGCTTCGAAATATAAAATGTAGGAATCTTCTCATCCCTAGGGTTTCACAAGACGGATGCTCATGAACCAGTCTAAAAATCGAACCAGGGCCCAAGATCATAAAACTAAAACTGGAGACCAGTCGCCATTTTAGCAAATCAGATGCTAGAGATTTGAGGCTGGTCTCAAATCTCTGATTTATGATTTGGAACCAGTCGATGATTAACACTTTTGGGAATGACAGTGGGTAAAAACTTGTTAGTACAAACTTTTTTGAGTATTTAGATATAACCGTTTGCTTACCACGGTTACTAAGACGGCATAAAATTTTCGTCTGCAAATAGTGCTTCCCCAAAATAAACCGGGCGTTTTAGCATTAATGATCCCGAAGAAAATTGAAAATAAGAAAATCTCTCCCGATAACATGAAAGTTGACATAAAATGCCTACGTAAAGCGTGACCCGTTGTTTTATAAGAAGTACAAGTGGAGGGCAGAATTTGAATATTTATATTGTCTGCAATGTTATTTTCCACTAAAATTGTGTGCTGACCAATTCTAAGCAAATTTGAAAGTCAAAAATCAGTATAACTGTGTTGCAGGAGGCAAACTTAGGTTTTAATTAGGTTTGGGGTCATTTTTAACTGTTTTTGCCTTAAAAATGCCACAATTGATACCCTGTGTGGCCCATTTTGCATGTGTCAGCTCAAAAAGATGGTTGCTTTCATTAGTTGAGATGTTTTACCATTATTCATAACCATGTTTTTGAAAAATTTGATGTTTTCCAATTTTTATTAGCAAGAAATGAATTCTTAGGTTTAGCCGCTTGGCCGCAAACGCGTACCAGAATACGTGGTGTTTGAAAATTCCTCAAATTGATTTCATTTTTGCTAACTGAAAGCTCAAACTTGGTAGATATATTGCAAACATCATATTATTGAATTAAAACAGAAAATATAAGATATTGAAAAACACAAGTTTTCTTATAGGCTAATTACTTGTAAATAGTCCAGCAGATGTTCCTACTCGGGCTAGTCAGACAATGGCGGACACTAAATAGTCCCAATTTTTTTACCTTTTGGGGGCATTAAATGGCTAGTATGGCCTGAAAGGAACATGTTAAGTAAATGAGATGCTTTTACTGACACACTGATAGCAAATTTATGTTTGGAAATGCAGTATATGAAAAAAGGCCCTGGTTTTAGGACGGCATATGAAAAACAGTTTTGAAGTTCACACAGAAGTGAAAAAACAGACCACCGCTTTCAAGGTGTCAAATCTCTGTTAATTGATACATGACCCCTACTTTTCTTGCTGGAAATGGACAGTAGAAACAATTAGCTTTAAAAGCATGTAAGTTAGCCCTTATTAAAATGGTACCAGCTATGATTGCCAGCATTTTGAAACATGTCATGTTTACTATAGTTTATATAGGGAAGTCTATTTACAGGTCTTACACCTTTACATTTTTTCCGTTCATCCGAACATTATATCATATGTTTTCCACAAATATATTCACAAACCTAATTATCAATACTGTCCAGATATTTTAATGCTTATTTTTAAACGCATAAATTCAATGCGATTTCTAAGAGACCAAATAAGTGGTTTTGGACATTTCATCATTTAAACATCACAAAGATATTTCAATTCTAATTATTTAACGCATTTCAGTTCAGGTTTATAAGAGGCCAAGTAAGTGGTTTGGGCATTTTTCATCTTTAAAACATCACCATGATATTTTAATTGCAAATTTTCAATGCATAAAATTGCAACGCAACTGTTGCAATTTTATAGGCCAAATAAATGGTTTGGGATTTAAGACGACATATTGCTTTCATATAACTAACTCATAAACATATATAATCATTTAAATACAATATCTAAAAATCAAACAAAGATTTATGCGTAATCGAGGTCATGTTTGCTGCATGTACCAATATTTTTACGTGTTTTATGCAAAGGGTATTGTATAATAGGAGAATGTATTTGTAACGTTTTTTTTCGAAGAATGCTAGTCGGGCTATAAATCTTCAATTTAAAGGAGTTGAGTTTCAATGCATACATCGAATTCCCTTTGACGCTTGCGTCGGGTTACTGTAACCTTGTTTGGGGATACATAACTGTACTGTGAGATAATAATAAGGTATGCATCGATGTACACTAAAAGTGATGCTTCTTTGACTTGTTTGTGAGGCAGCGCTAATTACGCTTATATCTTGTTGGAACGAACTAACACATAAAAAAATCATCTGATGGGAAAATCCTATTCACGAGGACAGTGTAAGGGAGAGAATGATAGACTATTATTCAACTAAATGCCTCCTATGATACTTTGTACAAATGGACTTTTAAAAATAAATTTTAATGCGATGACTATATTATAACGGACATGAAAAGACATTAACGATCGATGCTAGCACAACTGAAATTGTGTAACTTCCCTAACGGATGGAGACTGGAAGCTATGTCGTTGAAGCAAGCTCTTGTACAGAGACAGTGATTATTATGCAAAAGTGGCCAGATCGAATAACAGATACATTTTGTCATACAGTGTTCACCATAAAATCACATACGAACAGTTATGCATGTGTTATGCGAAACCATTTAAAATTGACTGGTACATTTGACAAATAACAAGAAGCTTTCGTAGTTGATTTAAATGTAAAAATAGTAAATTATTAAAAGGCACCACTGTTCTGAAGGAGTTTAATACCATTCTTAAGTTCTCTTGCCAAACAAATATATACAATATAATACGATACATGTATTTTTTAAAGTGAACATGCCCTAATGCGTACCGGTAAATAGATGTAAAAATGCTGATTTCACTCTTGATTATTAAAATTTATTTTTAAAGGACCTTATATATTGTTGTCAGTATTTTTTAACTCCTGTCAGTATTTATTAACTCGAGTTGGTATTTAAAGTGTTGTTTTTTGTCTTTTCGTTATCGATATTTAATTCGATTATTGGACGTTTTTGATATGAACAGAACAGAACAGAACAGAACAGAACAATACTTTATTAACTCAAACCATGAAATACAGGTACATGAGTATACAATTCATAGTAAATAACATATTCACACGTGACATGGTTAACAAACAAAAAAGTCAACAACAAAAAAAAAAGAAGATGATGTAGAAAAAGGGGGAAATGTTACGAAAATTACTGATCATATAGGTTTATTATCGTAAAAAAAAACACAAAAAGATATTCTAATAGACTGCAATAAAAATTATAGACATATATATTATAGGAATGTGCTGCTTTAATGTTTTCGGTAGGTTTATTTTTAGCAACAGGCTGTTGGGTTTTCCCAATGCTGTTAAATGACGTCATACCGTCTGGGTCAAAACACGTGTAGTGAATATTCGAAAGATTGTGTTTTATTGTACTGGCAGAGTACGTAATGTTGGCCACTTTTTGCGGTTTTTGTTTAATTACTCTTAAATTTTTTTACGAATCTCTATGAAATTTGGAATGTTTGATCCTGGGTATCTTTGACATAAGAAGCTGTATGAACTTTATTAGTTGTTTTGTATCTTTGGACACTATATCAATGTTAAATACACCTAGGATCAGCCAGTATTTTCCGGCGGCGGAGTACGTAAATATTCGGCCACTCTTTAGAATAGAGTAATACAAAAATACGCATATGAAAATGCGAAAAAATCATCTCACATGAAAAATAAATTAACAAAAAGCCCAATTGTAAAGGATTTTGTTTCTACACACCATTTTCACTCCACATATCGTCCGAAATCGATAGCCTTCTGTTGTGCTCCCAGCATTTCGTTCACTCTCCATGAAAACGAATAAAAGATCGCCGAAATTCAATACATTGAAACAGGGTCTGTTTATTAAGAGACCCTTATTGAAATGTGTAAAAAAGAACTACAAAATGACCTTTAGGTTTTCCGGGAATTCGTTCTAAAAATAGAGCTTATTTTATTTATAAAACGAGGCCCTTCACGGGGTACCCCATATCAGCTGTTCGGTACAGACCGTTCCGGTGGTACTATTTCGTGCGGTTTCTAATCTGTAAAGAAAGAACTCGTAGATCAGTTTAGAAATACGCTAGTCTAATATCTTGAAAATGCTATAAATATATGTGATTGCATTATTTTTCTAAAACTTACGCTACTACTAGAGTTCGAACAGAAGATCTTTTCGCGAGAAGAAGAAATAACTGCGAAAAGAAGAAATATCTTTCTTATTTATTGGCCGATTTTAAAAATTTCTTTTTTAAATGAAAGATCAGGAAGAAATACATGAGTAAACATAAATTCATGATATTTCAATAAGATATATGCCGAGCAATGGTAGTTCATGAAACGCGGTCGCTAATTTGACCGCCTGAAAAGAAGAAATACATGCGAAAAAAAGGAATAGCTTTTGTTTTTGTTGACCGATTTTAAAAATTTCTTTTTCAAATGAAAGATAAAGAAAAAGTACACAGGATATAATGAATTCGACATATTTCATTGAGATTTTTTGCCGGGCGATGATAATTCATTAAACGCGGTCGCTAATTTGACCGCCCGAAAATAAGAAATACATGCGAAAAGAAGGCATATATATTTAATTTGTTGACAGATTTTGAAAATTTCTTTTTTAAATAAAAGATCAGGAAAAAATACATACGTATGTAATAATTCATTATTATTCAATAAGGTTTTTGCCGGGCGATGGTAATTCATTATACGCGGTCGTTAATTTGACCGCCCGAAAAGAAGAAATACATGCGAAAATAAGACATATCTTTTTTATTTGTTGACCGATTTGATTTTTTTTTTCAATTAAAGATCAGGAATAATTAGTTAAGATTTCTGTTAAGAAAGGAGGACGCGCTCGGTAATCTGAGTTCCCGAAAAGAATAAATAATTGCGAAAAGACGGCATATCTTTTTTATTTATTGAAAAAAAGGAAAATATGCATATCAGGAATGGCAACATCCAGCAGACGAGGTGTTACCGCCTTGGAACGGTCAGTGGCAAAACAATTTGCCACTGGGGGTTTAAACAAGGTTCTAGGGTGCACCAACCTCACACTTTTTAAAAAAATATCTTTTTTAAATAAAAGATCTTAAAAATTTACGCTGGAGGACTTGTCTTTTTGTATTTAATTAAGATCTCTGTCTAGAAATTAGAAAGCCATTAAACACGATCGTTATTTTCAGCGCCCGAAAAGAAGAAACAAATGCGAAAAGACAGCATATATTTTCCTTTTATTAACCGATTTGAAATCAAAATATTGTTTATTGAAAGTTCTGGAAAAATACATTAGAAAACATTAATTCATCTTCTTTTATTAAGATGTATGCCGTGCAATGTTAATTTATTAAACGCGGTTGCTAATTTGACGGCCCGAAAAGAAGAAATAACTGCGATAGAAGAATACTTATTTTAAATTCTAGCCGGTGATGCGGTCACTCGTTTGGTTGTTCTTAAATAGTCAGAATGTTAATTGATTCTATTAATTCAATATCATTATAAAATATTATGTCTGATTAATTGATTTATATATACCCGACCTCTTAAAATATTTAACAGATTTAAATTTGCGATTTCATTTTGACGTTTGCTGAAAGACACTTGATAAAAAAATTAACTGGACCCTTGGCGAACCTCAAGTTTGGCGCGTGCGCCGTATGACGTCATTTCCCCCCCCCCCCCCCCCCCCCCCCCCCCCCCCCGCATGCTGTTTTATTTACAATCAATATAGTGGAGAATAACCAGTCAATAAATTTGATAAATACTTGCTGAATTGATGTAATCTTTTGGACTCGGACACTAACGTAAGCGTTTTTACTGACCGTGATGATAGATTACTGATCAATGTCACGAAAAGGCTTTTAATCGGGTGGCCGAATATTTACGTACCGGCCAACATTACGTACTCTGCCCAATTAAAACATGCATTGTGTTGTTCACGTGGTTCAAATCTATTTTGGTTGTCGCACTTGTAACATACACTATGTTTATGGCAAATAAATAATCCTCCCAGTTTCGTTGTGTCCATAATATGAAACTGCTACTTAACGCACACCTCACGTCCCGACGGCGATACTAATAAAATGAGGTGCTCTTATTCCAATGAGCGAGATGCATTAGCAGGTTCAATAAAAACAAGGTATGAATCACCGTCGGGAATTTCGTTTTTTTTAATGATCAACTAATATGTCATGTGACTGCATAGTTATCAGTGACGAGCTGTACTCAATGCATATGGAAGTTCAAATATTCTACTGACATACTGTTTATTAACATTTAGGATAATAGAAGAGGCTTTCTTATCAAACGTAACTACATGATAATATCGCCCGAACATAAATATAAATGAAAGTCAGATGTAAGGTTTACCATAATTATTGATGACCCGATTATATTGTTTTTCAATATGTGTATTCTTTTTTCCAGCAAAACAACATGCTGTCCGATGGAACAAGTTTCCTTTCCATCTTGCTGACCGACAAGTTAAGACCCAACCCAAAATTTTGATTTTACCACTTAAGCCCGAGCAGGTGAAATTCAGGTAAAAAAAAATAGAGGATTAAATTAAATTTAATAGGTATTTTAAAAGCTAACGTTTTACGATATGCGCGCGTAACAGAAGAGTATACTGTAAAATGCGTAAATTGTGCGAGGTCAAATTTTCGCGATTACAGTAAAAATAAATCAGCTATTGTCTTTATTGTCGTACTTTTGAATACGCGACTCGTCAGACTCGAAACAGGAAGTCGTTGGGTATCCATGTACAGAATAAAATAATTAATAAATGGAAAATGCAAAATTAGTTCATTATGCTTGTAAGGAAAAGTCACACTCAGAAACACAGCCTCTAAGTCGATAAGTAAAAAGAAAATAGAAGTTTTCGAAATACTTAAATAACCAAGACACTTTAAGCAAATTGAATGTAATTTACTATGTAAAATATATTTGTACAGAAAGTATTATCATTGGTATTTTCATTCATTGAATGTACATCTTATATTTATTAAAATTTTCTATCAAATTTAACAGTTTTGAAAGCTAGGTCTGTTGTTTCAGTCAAGAAAACATTCAGTTTCAAAATCTGAAACGCCACATAAGAATGACACTATAAAAATAAAAGTTCAACGCTTTACGGTAATTTCAAGTAAATCGATTTATATGGGATATCAAAAAAAAAATTCACATCCAGATCAACCGTGGGGTTATTTTTTAAATCCTGATAGTCCAAAGACATTAATCTTTTTAATTATTGTATAGTGCTCGGAAGTATCCGACTGTTTATGTAAATGATTATACATCTTGTAAGCTCGCTGTAACTCCAACAAATGAAAACCAAAGTTCATGTTGTGTAAATATAAGTTTGACGGTCGTTTCATTTTGCAAATTTTCACCTTTTTCTTGCAGAATGTCGCAAGTACCAGACTACACCAATATATCTCTGGCATTGTCAGAGGTGATGGAGGAGATCGGAGTCAGTGAGTACATAGTGAAGAAGAGAAGGAGAACAACGCTGCTGATAGAGACAATGGAGACTCTGTTTTATAGGATGACTGGACAGAATGTTCATAATTATTTCTTCGGCAGTATGACAGAATGTACAACAACAGTAGGACTACGATCAGACATTGATTGTCTTTTCTGTATGCATGACATGAACATAATTACTGACTGGAGTGAGTGGGAGCATGGTGTAAAGAACTACCTCATTATTCAGGATGAGAACACAGCACCGGGATATTGTATGCTTCAGGTACTCAGACCTGATGTTCCTATTCCTCTCACTAACTGTCTACATGAACACCACTTCAGAGACCAACAAGGAAGGATACTACTGAAGAAATCTTTCATACTGTCTGTAAGGTCCGAAGGTCAAGAACAACATGGTCCAGCATTTGCCCTACAAGGAGGACAAGGATATGCTGATGACGATCAAGTTCTTGCATTCCCGTGTAAATCTTTACTTCCTGAAGTACACTACTGGTTATCAGAACAAACACCCGGCAGATGGCCAACCGAGGACATGAAGAGATATATAGCTAACAGTGCAAGTTTCGTTGTTCCTGTCGGATGTAGAGGAAGTGTCAATGAAGACTTGGAATGGCGAATATCAACATCACTTCCTGAACGATGTTTGATGTTTGGTTTAAATATTACACAAATACAAGTATATGTCTTAATGAAAATGCTGTCACCAAGTATTAATTTGAATGTTCCTGCAGAAAGTCGCATTTCTAGTTTCATGTGTAAAACAGTTGTATTACATTGTATTCAGACCACTGATCATAATGCGTGGCAGAGTCATAATCTGATCCAATGTCTGATGTTCTGCTTGTCTGTACTGAGCATCTGTGTGATGAATGACAGTTGTCCACATTTTATCATACGAGCCAACAACCTGATGAATAGACGTTTGTCAGCCGAAGCAAAACATCAACTTCTTCTAAACTTCAGATACTTATTTAATGATTTTATAAGACATGGCATATTTTCTATTCGAACAGATAAAATTGGGGAAAGCTTAATCTGGAAACTAACATATGGCAGTATTGGAATGTCTGATGAAGATAAAATATATGCGTACCACACAGTAATTAATTACCGATTGCATACAGAATGTGCAAAGAGCAAAGATCGTTGTTCAAGATTCAGTGCTAAAACTCTTATAACCAAGAATCCTAATTCTATTGCACAGGTTGTCATGATGTTGAAAAGCATTAGATATTTACAACAAATACGTGTGCATGGAAACGCTTTAGAACGGTCAGCATGTAATCGTCTGATTCCCGGGTTCTGTACAACAGTGGGATCTCTCCTAGCATCAACATGTATTCAGAACGGTCACGTGGTATCACAAGAGGCTCTTTACTTCTTCTCACTGGGACTGAACTCTGATGTTACTTCAAGCAGACTCAAACTGGCCTCCGTGTTCTTTTGTGCAGGTGACATTGACAATGCTGAAACAGTTCTTCGAGATGTGGAGAACAGGTATGACTTCAGACTCTGTGAAACAGTATGTACATGCTATGATTATCCAAAACGGATAATGATCTCCCGATTAAAAGGTTCAAACAGTTTCAGAACTGAACAGTACATTCAGCTTCGTACAGCAGCTTGCGTCATCTTTTTGCCGAATGAAATCAACTGTGCACCACCAGAACTCCAGCATGAAATGTTTCGATCTACCCCACATGATCTACCACATAGAGAAAGGTATGACTACTGGATGGACTGGGCAGTGGTGGATTCTCTCCCTTATCTCTACTATCTACAATACAAGACCTATCAACGTCTCGCGAGATATAATGATCAGCAGCGTGCCCTCAACAACTTGATGTTAGCAATCAGTGTGGAACCAAGCCTTGGCCATAGGGAGACAGCTCTCAACCTGTTAGGTCAGTGCCTGGAACAAGAGAACAGACATGATCATGCCCTGCATTGCTACACCCTTTCACTGAACATACGTCCCAGGAACAATGCAGCAAACTTCTATGTCTGCAGACTGCTGTATCGTGCATCTACGCAGCACTAGATTAATCACACGAAGATCATCTCCTAAAAGCATTGAAAAGATGACATTTTACACGTTTGAAATTGTGTCTAAGAATTGGTCGGTTTACGAAAATATTATTAAAACTTATAAAAAAGCCAATTTCAGTAAAATAATATTCAGCCAGAATGCTGTATATAAAAATTTAACTCGGGTAATGATTTACATTCTATGAACGACAAGTGTAGAACCTGATCAGCTTGCATTAGTTGTGAGCTGAATACACCGTTTGTTATATCTTTGTTGATCTTTATAAAATTGCACATATGTGCAGGTTGATCTGGATAGAGACAGGATGTATATGGGATAAAAGCTGTATACCTGGTGTAAAGGATTACGAGATGTTGTTAACATTTTCTTTTTTACCCTGTGATTTTCTGACTTTGAGCTTATTTTGACTTTGAGCCCGGTCCAATCACTTGAAAGACTCTGCTCATATATACTAGAAATTTATTATCCTTTTTCCCTAATCATGCATTATTTTAAAAATGCTATACAATGTTCTAAAAGGTTTAGTTATTTTTCTCGCAGCTGGCAAAATACCAACTGATTAAAGAGTTCTCTGTACACTAGTTGATAAAGCAACAAAAACTTTTGTAGATAAATCTTTAAGTTAAATCTGTATCAGTTTATTCTAATTATTACGAAATAAAATATTTTTTTATTTTGTTTTACCTTAAAAGTATAAGGCAATTTGGATAAAAGGGACTTACCAAACAAATTTTTATGAGTATACAAAAATGTATCATAAGGGTCCACTACACTCCTCCTTGCACGTTTATCGATAAAAAAAGAAAATTATCAAAATCTCAATTACGGCAAAATTCCGTTCAATGAAACTTTGCTCAAACGAATGTTACGTATCATTGTTTTTCATATGGTAAGACACTTTAGAACAGTATGAAAAAAAAACAAGATTTAAAAATTCCGTAAACTTCTATTTACATAAATTCACAGAAACTAAACAGCACAAAACATCATGTAGTGGACCCTTAACTGACAATTAACATGTTTTATAATTGTGGAATAAATATAGTTCAAATAGCCATGTTTTTGTTCTGCTTACATGATTTCGTTATTAATTATTATTAATAGAAAAATGAAAAGAAATTAGTACAAAAATAGACTCTTGCAAGCTTTTCCATATAATAATACTGTTTCAGTCAAAATTAAAGACTGCTCCTCAGAATCTAAACACGCATCTCGAAATATTATTAATCTAAAATACACGACCTGACATGTGAGTTTTCATTTCATTGAGGATAATTAACATTCAGAAAAGTGTAGAAATAATTGGGCTTTTGTCACCTGGGCAGAGTTAAATATTTGTTAAAATAACAAAATTGTAAGATTTGTGACCATCTCTCTGCTAAAAGTTAATTTTCAATTAATTGTTTTTATTGTGTGGTTGTTTTGCCACATTCACTGGTCGTATACCGCCTGATTCTCTTTTTTTTATAATTGTATGCAATTTTAACGACTCTTTTACAAACATAGGCTCTTGGGCCGTCTTGGCTATGTGCTGAAGCTGTAATTTCTGCATTTGGATGCGTTCGTGATATGCGTTTATAACCTTTACCTGTTACATGGACACCCGAGGTTGGGTTTTAATTCTTGGAAACAACATGCCGCATTATTGATTTAGGTGAAATTCTGATAAATCAACAAGTTGCTATTTCAGCTAATCAGATGCTCGGGATTTGAGACTGGTTTCCAATCTCAGTTTTATAACCTTAAGCCATGGGGATCAGTACTGCCTAAATGCCGTATTTGAAAACTCTTTCACTGTTATCAAAGAAAGTGAATACATCATAACTGTCATTTGGTGTGTACTGAATTAAAGTAGAAACTTTAAAATGCAAAGGGTTTCATGTGAGTGCGACCAGCATATATGCTGTCTGACTAGGATCTACACTGTTCACTTCAAGAACTGAATAGTGTATATCCTGATCAGACAGCAGTGAAGAGATAAAAGTCGTATCTATGGAGTAAAATAGATGAAAAGGGAACTTTGAAGACCCTCGAACACGACAAATAAGAAATATCGCAGGCTCGGTTTGATTGAGCCTGTTCATGGGCAGCAATGTAAATGCTAATTACTGCCCATGCCGCATAGCCCCGAGTTGAGCGCAACTAAGCATCCATATAATAGGCTGAAGGTTTTGTTCAGCACATCAGCTGACAAAAAATAAGAACTTTTTAATTCATTAATTCTGTTTGAATTTAAAACTCTAGTCACATTTAAAAATGGATTAGTCGGCCAGCCAAGTATGGACATATTTTGTTGTTGTTGTTGTTGTTGTTGGGTTTGTTTAGTGTTTGTTTGCTTGTTGTTGTCGTTTTTTTGGTGTGGGGAGGGTGGAGATTAATTTAAACAATTGGGCAGCTCAGCCATACCTGATAACAGTTTATATTACTTTAACAAGTTAACAGTGATCTAAGGGGTTCTTCGTGACTTTTAATAGGACAGTATTGTACAATACCCTCCTTATTGTAACCCACTACATAGATTCAACATTTGATATCAATCCTTTGCATAGTTTTTAAGTATAAATTTCGTGTTCCATTGACAATTTGTGTTGTCTGCTTGCACAAAGTTGAAACGAGGTGTCTTATGTTTAACAATATGAGACATATAAAGGGTTTATGACCTAAGCTACCACTACAGATCTAGATCAGTCTGAGCATATGTCATATCTGATCAGGGTCTACACTGTTCTTCATTCAACATGTGAAGCATCGAGCATCGAGCAAACAGTTAAGAATCTTAGATAAGATTATGTCAGTCTGCAATGTGATCAAGGTCTACACTGTTCAACATTCAACATGTAAAGCATCGAGCATCGAGCAAACAGTTAAGAATCTTAGATAAGATTATGTCAGTCTGCAATGTAATCAGGATCTACACTGTTCAACATTCAACATGTAAAGCATCGAGCAACGAGCAAACAGTTAAGAATCTTAGATAAGATTATGTCAGTCTGCAATGTGTTCAGGGTCTACACCTAACGTAAATCAAATTTTGTCATGTTGCTTCACATAAATTATATAATAGCACACAGATATAATCCAATTGCCATAGTAATATAACAATTTAAATCGAGTTTAAAGGCATATTGAGTTTTAAATTACAAACGGTCAATCATGAGTTGTTATAATTCGATTTAAAAAGTAACAACAGTTGCGTTTAAAGTGTTTTACAGAGGTTGATAACTCATGGCAGTACCATAATTATTCCCCCATAATCATAAACAACGTTACTTATTTATTTGTCTTTTTGATCTTAAAATGTTTAAGTGGAGTATTATGCAACGTTATTAAGTGTTAAATTAACAAAAGGTTTTCAGAATAAATTGAAAGGAAACCTTACTCTTAAGTTTGACAGTCTCGATATATACTAGTATCCAAAAGAAACGATACCACTTTTTGCAAGGACATACAATTTATTGTATGCAATAGAACATTTGAATTGGTCTAGTTCATTCGAGAGACCTTTTATCAGCATCATGCATGTGTACAGGAAACAATTTCATCAATCCTTCATATGCAAAAAATATAATTTACAGATGAGTCAGACCTAAAACAAACATTTTATTGAAAGTTTAGTATCGTTTCTTTTGGACACTAGCTAGTTTCTTATTTTAATGTTGATCATCCACATCCATTTTAGTAGCAACACTACAAAAATGTTTATTATCAGGATTGTTTAAGGAGGGAAAATTAAAAAAAAAAAGTCAACCCTTTACTCTGTGTGATAAGGTTTTTATCCCTGGACAAACAGTGTAAATCCAGATCAGCCGGCACATCCGTGTAATCTGATCAGGATCTACAATGTTCTCATTTTCATTAATGGTGTACCAGCTGTACGGTCTGTATCTTCACTGTTCGCACATGATATAAAACCCGTACTTATCGAGTACAGGGTTATATTACAATGTAACATTTCAGTTGACGGTAGTCCTATAAATAAGACCTGACATAACTTATTTATCATTTTCTTGTTATGTCAGTTTACATGCTTGATAGGGCAAAATATAAAATGGCAAGCATGAAGTCTAAAGTATTTGGACTAAGTTGACGGGAACCGCACGGTGAATTGTGACAATATATTTATTATTTTATTTCCGTCTCTTCGTTATCGGTACTACATTTGATTACTGAACGCTTCAACATAAATTTTGAATATTCCTGTGTTTCTAATCAATTTCGGTTGTCACCATCAGTCGAATTTTACCACATTTGCGGCGAATAAATATCATCTTGACAGATAAGTTGTGACCATAATGTTATATCGGTGAGCAATTTTAAAATTTAAAAAAAAAACACTTATAAATAAGTCACGTGACTGTCTTAGTTTAAAATAACGAGCTGTGCACAATATATATCTATTTTCGTTTTAAAGCAAATACTTTACTGTGCTTACTATTCGTTTAAATGTACAATTATGGAAAATGTTTTCCTTTCAAACTTAACTACATGATAACATCAGTCTTGTATGATTTAAATGAATAATAATAACGGGTTAACCTAATAATTATTGACTCGATTATATTGTTTATCAAAGTAGGCCTATTACGTATAAATATAGCATCGATTATATTGTAGATCAATACTTAATGTTAGACTAAATGCCGCTATACACTCAACTTAATCTTTTTTTCTTATTTACAGCAACAGAACATGCTAAGTGCAGTTGTTTCCCTTCCATTTTGCAGGCCGAAAAGTGAAGACCCATCCTAGCCTTCAGGCTTAAGCCGGAGCAGGTAAATTCGGCTGAAAATAAAGGATTTAAATAAAATTTTAAAAAAGATTAAAATAAAATTAAAATAATTATTTTAAATAGATTACAACGAAACTTTGAAAGACGCCTAACAGGACAAATATGAACATGACGTAAAAGACTAAAGTATGGTAAATTAATGTACAATATGTATGAATAATTTTAGTTAAATCTCTTTGTCGATACTGCAGTAAATTAAAATATGAGAATCAACATGGTATGTACCCGGATAATGAGAATCGCGGATAAGGGTAGATTGTGATAATAATGACAGATTGCCAGTCCGGAGGAAACACCATGGAGAGGTTAGTTAACTTATTGTAAGAATTTCATGTTATTGTGATCTAATACTTATCTTTTGCGATATATAACAATCAAGCGATGTCCTAGCCTTCCTCTCATACCCATACATTTGGAATCGGCCTTCAAATAAAGTAAAACCAAGGAAAATGATCACGCAACATTCCAGATTTCTACAAAAAAACCAACGGATTATGCCCATTTAAAATAAATGTAAACTTTCTTTTTGCAAACGACGCTGCTGTTATCAAAGCCCAAACATCGACAATCAATATGTCACCCAGCTTTAGCCAGTATTATGAGTATATTCCTTAACAAACGTCTTTTTTCTGAGGCACCTGAAGCAAATTGGATAATGGGGATTCGCCTAAAAAAAGTGAATGGATAATGTAAATTCTTGGCTGGATAATTGTATAGTTTCCCTTATTTCAACCTAAATACTATTTATTCTATTCTTCTTTGCATGTTCCATTTCTTTCCGCAAACTGCTATCTTTATGAAACAACACCACCAGCTCTAGTGACAAGATAAATGACCCATTTATCTTAATGATCTCCCGAAATAGAATAATTTCTTTCTGTCCCGAAGGCATCAACTAAGAACTAACCCAAAGCCTCTTAATACCCGGGTTAAGCGAATCTGTATTTTTGGTGATAAATACATTAATTTGTTAATACTATAACTATTATTGTTTAAGATACGTATTCACGTAATGGGCGCCAACCGTTATACATAAGAACGCTTTTGGGAGTGGCGTCCTTTGCCAATTGGGTAGTTACTGTTATAAAACTGTATCAATTAAGTAGCATGATTTAGTGGTGGTTTTTTTGTGCCAATATGCAAAAATTAGGCCTATAATTGACTGAAAAAGAGCGAAATTCGCAGAAATTTTAGTCTAATAAGTACATGTCATGATCTGGTGTGAGAGAAATTTATTTGAGTAACGCTTAAAAAATCTGGATTTAAATAAAAATTTACTCCTACCCAGTTATTTGAATATTGTGTTGGAAGATACTACACATCAAAGTGCTATTTAAGTTTAAATGCATCGTCAGAGTTAGCGAGTAGATAAAACAGATACCAGTATCAGGAATATCAGGAATAGGCATGATATTTATGATCTGATTTTATGTTTAAAAACCAAATATATTTCACAACATTAATTATTTTTCATAATGTTCGTCCCCTTTCCAATATTGAAGAGATCTCAGTAAGTTCATTCAGCATAGTGTTTATTTTTAATATAAAAGTTTGAATAGTCGAACAATGATTTGCTTTTCTCAGCGTTGTGCAATTTATACAAAGTTCCTTCCCTTTAATGAAATATGCCATGTGATTGTAGCGTTTGAACTTTATTAAGTAACAAGTTGTTAGTCATACATTTACATCGGAAATGTCTTTCCTTTTCACGTAAGTTTGTTTGATAATATTTATATTAATTTGTGCATTTATAAGCATTCGTTTGCATTAAACGCACAGTATCCACACATAGTATTGTGTTTCATACCGATTTGTTTTGTGTCCATTCAATACCCTTATATGGTCGGAGCTCTAACCATCACTTGGATACACACTGAAACTAATTTAATGACATAAACATTGCATTTTCTATACTTTTCGTCTCTGACAGATAATAACTCGAACAACAAATGTTGGCACCGACAAAGACAATACATTTATCACGGTTTTGTGACAGATACGTGAATAGTTGAAACTATGGCACGCCAATGCTGTCTTATGCATAAGAAAAATAAATTGTGTTGCAAAAACAGTTCATCGCGATGGAAATTTGGCATATCGTGATGTCTGTTTAATAGATCGTGTTGCAACCATAACATATCGTGATGTGTACTTCATATGTCGTGATGTAAGTTGTATATTTCGTGATGCAAACTTCATACGTCGTGATGTGAGTAAATAATATCGTGTTGCAAATATGGTATATCGTGATGTGAACTTAATGTGTCGTGATGTAAGTTGTATATGTCGTGATGCGAACATTCAATGTTGTGATGTGAGTTCAATACATCGTGTTGCAAATATGGTATATTGTGATGTGAACTTCATACGTCGTGATGGAAGTTGTATATGACGTGATGGTAGTTTCATAAATCGTAATGCGAAAATTAAATGCCGTGATGTGAGTTTAATATATCGTGATGTCAGTTTTATATGTTGTGATGTGAGTGTGATAAATCGTGTTGCAATCATTGTATATTGTTATGTGAATTTTATGTGTCGTGATGGCATTTTTATATATCGTGACACGAGTTTAATACATCGTTTTGCAACCATTGTATATCGTGATGCCAGTTTTATATGTTGTATTGTGAATTTATAAATCGTGGTTTAACCATTGTATTTCGTGATACGAGATTCTAGTTCGTGGTGTGCATATTGCTTGCCGTTATGCAAAGCTAGTAGATCTATATCGTGATGCGAATACTTTATGTCGTTAGGAGGATAAATCAATGGGGTGTTTACAGGTGCTTTCACCGGCTAAAATGGCGGAGCGTCCTGCAGACGACGAAATTGGCAAAATTTTGTCAAAAATTCAACTGCAAACTTTAATGTCTAGATTTCGGGACCAAAAATTAACGACTATTTCAATCTGTAAAACGCTAACGGATAGCCAACTCGTTGACCTTGGTCTGTTAACCATCGGGGACAGAATTCGATTCAGATCGGCGCTGCAAGCTGAGCCTGAGGGTCAACATGGTCATGGGCGAATTATGAGTTCCATCGAAGTTTCCGGTGCGTTATTATTATTATTTCAAGACTTTTCTTTTACGTTCTTTTCCATTTGTTTTGCATGTTAGCATGTTTTATACAGTGTTGGCAGAGTTGGTTTACAAGAGCTGTGTGCCAGTGTTTCGGCGACCAAGGGTTCGAGTTCAGCACCGGCCCACTTTTCCTGCTGAATAAAATTGTAATAGTGTGTTGTTTTTATTTACGTTTAGATCAAGCCATCTTTCATATAACATAAAACAGTTAATTATTGTTTTACAGAGATAATAAATGCACACAAAAGCGTATTTCAGTATCGGATCCAGGGGGTGTGGGGTGGGGGGAAGGGCAAGGGGTAGCTGAAATAATTCGCGTTCAGATAAATTCCTGAATTTCGAAGAGTCCATCAGATGTAAAAACTCTTCGCGGGCATATATATGGACTAGGCAAGGGGCCCCTGTTCAGGGTTTGCACATGCATTGAAAAGTTCCCTTACAATAGATCTATTCGTACTTTTTCTGTTGTGTGTGTTTTTTTGTAAGGTAAATAACAACAATAAAACTATTTTAATATTTGAGCAGTGTTGGGAAGTTTTTGCGACATCATCTGGTGCGACTGTCATAAATTGGGGTCATATGTGTCATCCAATCCGATTGATGTGTCATCATTTGCACATGGAATTCCCCCCTATGTGAAAGATGTAAACAAAACAGATACTGGTTTTTTTTTAAGGTAAATATTAAAAAATCAAACTCGCCTTGATGAGAACAAACGCTGCATAAAGCTTCTATTGTTGTTAGGGTAACGAAATAATACGTGACTCCGCGGATAATGTTATTTACAACGCAAGTGACCATTTTGTCGGATACTACTAGCAGTTGGAAACTTGCTTCCAATTTCCAGTAATTAATTTGTGACAGATTTGTGACTGCTACCTGATGATTATATTGTTGACCCAATTTTAAACTGTAGAAAAAATGTGATAAACAAGTAAATGAATATGGTAAATTATTGTTGGATTTTCGGAAGATGACAGGGCTTAGAATTCTAAATGGCAGTGTTTGTGAAGATGCTGATATTGGAAATTTTACATTTGTTAATTTACAGGGTTCTATTACTATTGATTTTGTTTTGTGTAAACCTTGTTTGTTTCCACTTGTGAGTAGTTTCATGATCTTAGAACCAAATATTTTATCAGATCACTGTGTTTTCTCATTTTCATTAAAACAAACAAACCGTTCAGTCAGTGTTTTCCCTTGAATTTTTTTCTAGGGGGTCACAGTGTCCCTCTAGGTGTAGGATTTGGGGGTCATAAGTAAATGTTTGGGGTCACATTATATAATAACACTACTAAATAATAGTCTTACACCTTAAAAACAAAACTGAATTGTTTATTTATGTTCAAAACTATTAAAACTTAACAAACATTCATTATACATTTTAGATTTTAATGTGTTTAAACCATTTTTCACAATTTGCCCCACTTGTAGATATATCTCTTTTTACCATATGTTATGTAGTAATAATTGACCTTGTAGTGTTTCTAATAATTTTACCATAGACAGTTTGGTTTCTAAAGCCAAACATATATTGCTTAAAATCATTATGCAACATATGACTTCACTATGTTTTAAAATATTAATGAAAATAAAACAATCCAAACGTTTGAAAATTAGCATGTTTACGGACCGGTTTTAGCCGCATTCTAAACATAGCGATCAATACTATTGCGACGCTATATAGAAATATTATACCTGAAACAGCGTTTATCTACGCAGAATTGCTGGTTCCCTGTCATCTTATTGCAGTGCATGTATCCTCCTGGTTGACCGGATAGCAGTATAAAGACAACAACAAATGGACGCTTATTTACCAAATCCTTTGTCTAACTGAAGTAAATTGATACTTAGAAGCTTTTGCAACAGTTTGATGAGCTGACAAAGATAAATGTTATTGGAGACAACAAATTATGTCTGTGGATTTATTCATTTTGACAAACATTGTGTGCGTCCAGTGTGTCGCAATGTAAGTTCATTTTGCGGGTCATTTGTCGAAAACATGCACCAAAACGCACAAACCCTGTTCAGTGTTAAAGGTTTTTCTTGCTAGATTCCTTGCGAACCGATAAAATCACTCCCGGAACCCAGCTTCTAAACTACACCAATATAGCCTATCACTGTCACCCCGTTAGTAACGGGGTAGAAATTGGTTCAGAGAATTTAAATGATGATGTTAATATGAATAAATTGCCATATAAATATGTATGGAAACATGAGTTGAAATAATTGTATAGGTAAACAATGCGACATGACCATAACCCCGAGATCAGTCTACTACCACAAACTAGGTAATCCATAAAGTAACATTTAAACTATTAAATGCCTTTATTTTTAGCTCACCTTACACTTTGATGCGCTATTTTGACCGGTCACTTATTCCATTCATCTGATTATAAGTTTTATATTGTAACTAAAAACATGTACATTGTAGGTTACTAAAGGATTTACATGTACCCAGCTGCCAAACCTTAAAAGATCCTATAGAAGTTAATGTTTTGTAACAAGCTGTCATCATTTGTTTTCTTTCTCACTGCTTCTTTGGTCTGTTCAACTTCAACTTTATACTGCCAAAAGTCAATACTGACTACATAAGGCAGGCGCAGTGACATTGTATGTGTAAACTCTATTTTATATATTAAATATATACTTTATAACTGTCTTGCCAGTAAAATGCATTGGCACTGCTCTTATTCTTTTGTATATACTCGGACTAAACGTCTGTTTTTATATTTCAGTGTTTTGCATCTGAATTATACATACTGGTATGCTCACCTGACGCAAAACTAAAATTGAAGTTATAATTTTTATTTTTATTCCCTCCTCAGACAGCCAATCCAAACCAAAATTGCCCATAAACCAAACAATTAAAAATAAAAGGCCTTACTTGTTAAGAAATTTTGAAGGTGTGTAAGCAATTAAATATATTCAAATATGGCATTGCTAGTGATGGTTTTAATAATGTTCTATGTTCATTATTTAACAAATATTTTGAAATGGGTTATTTTCCAGAGAGTTGGTCTGAAGTACTAATAGCTAATTACCTATTCACAAAAAATGATCTATTGATGGTGTACAGAACTATAGGCAACTCACATTACTAAGTACTTTGGGGAAGTCATTTACAAAATTAATTAATTGTAGATTGAGTAAATGGGTTGTGTATAGCAGGGGGCATCGGACATCTGACAGCTCTTGTTTGAATTGGTTATTTCTGCTGGTTTGGTGAGAAAATAATTGGCAAGCAATATTGATTTGATAGTTTGATAGTTTAAACCCTAAACAATGTTGTTTTTATGTTTGCACATTTTTATGATTGAAATTTTCTATACGCCTTTAAACTTATGATTTACCCATTACCACATATGACTTTATAGAAAAATGGCTATTTTCACCAATATTAAGGCAACAAGTTCAAATTGCTGTAAAATTTATGGAAATGCCAGACCATGTTTGCCTTGTGTTTGCATTCTCTTCAAGTTCATTAACATAAAAAAACATCAATTGGTTATATGCAAACTAAACCATAGCTAGGTTTATGGTTAAAATGAACATAAAATTATTGATAAATGTACATTGTCAGGTAAAATATATTATGGTTGTTGTAACAATTTGTTTCTATCTTTTCAGGCACCTCAACTTCTACCCCTACAAGACAAATAACAAGCATATTCAGACCAAGTCGGTCCAGATCAGTTGCAGCCACTTCAACTTCAAGTAAAAAAAAACAGAAAAAGACATGGACTGGAACCTTTTATTGTTTTGCCGAAAAACACACACAGAAAGTTCCTACTGCCACAGAGAGAGTGTTACTGCAAAAAGCTGGTCTGGGAGTAAAGAAAGTCCAGTTTTTAGAAGAGGACAGGGCAGAAATTGTTAGGGAAAAGTTGAAAGTAGAATTCCCAAAATTAGAAATGGCGGGGGGATTTGAACTTTTAAGGTGTACGGCACAGAGCAGATCCCTGGACATTCTTGATTGTGACTGGGGAGCCAGATCGCTGCGTGCCTGTGTTGGCTCTCAAGCCAAAATTTATATAAGGCCAATACAAAACAGTCTGTCAGTGGAGTCAGTAGAGATGGACTCTGATACAGATGGCTTAACAGAACCCTGTGTCCATTGTGGAAAGGCAATACTTGTAAAACAACTAAGAACTCATTCTCAGGAATGTGGTGGAAGTAGCGGTGATGAAGACATTGTATACACCACATTTTTTCAGGTAATTTCACTTAACAAGTACATGAAATTGATTGTTAACAAGTAATGCCAAAGATTTGAAATGGCAGGGCTTTTATCTTATATTTAACAGGGAGCAATATAAGGTTCAGGGCTCTCACTAGAGGGAGACTTGGGATTAGTGGTCTCCCAAATGCTGCCAAACTTCTCCCTTTTTCAGCTGAGGGAGACTTGATTTTACACAGAAAATATATTGAAAAACATGATCAAGTAAGGAACATCTCCCCAAAATGACCAAAATCTGGCAAAACTTCTCCTTCTTGAATCTTTGAGTCTTTCAATGGCCTAGCAAGAGCCCTGAATAAAGGCCTCTTCTCAATAAAAAATTATTTCAAATTCATGCAAAAATTCAAACTTACATAGCTTTTTTCTTCCCCAGTGGTATCGGTATCGCTGAAATACTACATAGATTTACTGGTATGGGAATTGGTATCGTATCTGTATCCAACCCTACATATTTGATGTGGTGGTTGGCCATAACTAATAGATGACAAATTTTGGGTCAGTAGGGCAAGGTCAAGGTTGACTATTGAAACCTTGTCTGTTTAATAACTTAAATATTAATGCATTGTCCTTTGGGCCATATTTTTGTTGTGGAGGTTGGCCATGACTAGAAGATCACCCCTATTGGTTTTTAGCTCACCTGAGCACTTGTGCTCATGGTGAGCTTTTAGGATCACTCTGTGTCCGTTGTGCGTTGTGCGTCGTGCGTCGTTCGTCGTCAATTTTTGCTTTAAACAACATCTCCTCTTAAACCCCTGGGCCAAACTTGATGAAACTTGCCACAAATGTTCCTTGCATGAAGCTCTTCCAAAGTTGTTCAAAGAAATCAATTCCATGCAGAACTCTGGTTGCCATGGCAACCGAAAGGAAAAACTTTAAAAATCTTCTTCTCTGAAACCACAAGGCCTAGAGCTTAGATATTTGGCATTTAGCACCCTCTAGTGGAACTCTACAAAGATTGTTCAAATTATTTTCCTGGGGTCAAAATTGGCCCCGCCCTGGGGTTTTTCGTTTTTCTTCTTATAAATTCTGTTTTTAACCTTTGATTTTCTACAGTTATCAACCAGATTTTGACACAAACTTTATACCATCTTAAAATTCAATTTTTCCTGAACAATTCATACACTGGTTGTTCAGTGATAAAATTAAAAACAAAAATTTTAGTAGCAGAGTGAAAATTTCAAGTGACAAAATTCCAATATTTCTACCTGTCTTAAACTATATTTAGGTTCAATGTAAGGTGTTATTATATTGCAGTACCACAGTATAGCTCTAGATGCTTGACAATGACCTAGTGAACTTTGCTATTTAGATCTGTGTTATATCTGTGTTATGCAATATTAAGAACTTTGCTCTGGAAGATTTTATACTGTAAATGTTGTCATTTTCTATGGATATTGACCAAATAAACTTTCTTACTTTATAGCTCTTTGCAAATCAGGCTTTTCTGAATATTTTATTCACTGTTTGTAAAACATATTTCTAGCACGTTCTCAAAATGTTCAGACTATATTAGACACATTTTTTGCATGGGCGAACAGTGTGATCCAGATCGTCCAAGAACTATGTCACTGTATCTAAAAATATAATTTTCTTGTGATCACCCTAGCGGTCACAATTTTGCTTCGATTGTCATGAAACTTAGTCAGGACACATTTTGTTGCATGGACGAACAGTGTAGATCCAGATCGTCCAAAAACTAGGTCACTGTTACTAAAAATAGAATTTTCTTGTGAACACCCTAGCGGACACAATTTTGCTTCGATTGTCATGAAACTTAGTCAGGACACATTTTGTTGCATGGGCGAACAGTGTAGATCCAGATCATCCAAAAACTAGGTCACTGTTACTAAAAATAGAATTTTCTTGTGAACATCCTAGCGGACACAATTTTGCTTTGATTGTCATGAAACTTAGTGAGGATGTTTGTCCCAATGATTTCTCGGATGAGTTCGAATATGGGTCATCTGGGTCCAAAAACTAGCTCACTGTTACTAAAAATAGAATTTTCTTGTGAACACTCTAGCTGTCACATTTTTTCTCCGATTGTCATAAAACTTGGTAAGGATGTTTTTCTGAATGATATCTCAGAGGAGTTTGAATATGGGTCATCTGGGTCCAAAAACAAGGTCACTGTTACTAAAAATATAATTTTCTTGTTAACACTCCAAGGGTCTCATTTTTGCTCTGATTGTCCTGAGAGTTCATCAGGATGTTTGCTCCAATGATTTCTCAGACGAGTTTGAATATGGGTCATCAAGGTCCAAAAACAAGGTCACTGATACTAAAAATAGAATTTTCTTGTTAACACTCTAGGGATCACATTTTTCCTTCTATTGTCATGAAACTTTTGTCAGAATAGTTGTCCCAATGATTTTTCGGACAAGTTTGAATATGGGTAATCTGGGTCCAAAAACTAGGTCACTGTTACTAAAAACAGAATTTTCTTGTGAACACTCTAGGGGTCACATTTTTGCTGCGATTGTCATGAAACTTGGTCAAAATGTATTTCCCAATGATTTCTCTGACAAGTTCAAATATGAGTCATCTGGGTCCAAAAACTAGGTCATTGTTACTAAAAATAGAATTTTTCTTGTTAACACTGGGGGTCACTTTTTTGCTCAGATTGTCATGAAACTTAGTGAGGATGTTTGTCGCAATGATATCTCAGTTGAGTTTGAATATGAGTCATCTGGGTCCAAAAACTAGGTCACTGTTGCAAGAGACTAAACTCAGGTGAGCGCTTTTAGGGCCATCATGGCCCTCTTGTTTAGGTCAGCAAGGTCTGGGTCTTGTAGACCTTGGCTATGAAATCATTTTCCTCTCAATAACTTGACAATGTTTAAGCAGCTTTGCCCATTGAGATTAGGCATGACTAGTCGATAATCAGTTTTATTTTGGTCTATTAAGGTCAAAGTCACTGTGACCTTGACTATGAAAACATTGTCCCCTCAATAACTTAACAATGCTTTGTGCATTGGTCTTCATACTAGGTGTCAATGTTGGCCATGAGTCCAAAGACAAGTAGAACACCCCTATGGATGTTTTGGCTAGTTAGTGGGTCAAGATCATTGTGACAACTCATGATTTGACAATGTATTTGTGATGCTAACATCTCTTGTAGAACTATTAGTTTGGTCCACACACATCATGCATTGTTTGTATTAATCTGTAATTAACCTTTTAGTATCAGCAACCTCTTATGGGTCCAGCCAATGAAGTGCCCCCATCCATGCCACCCTCAGACTTTATTGTCCAACACCTAGATTTGATTCCATCTTCCGAGCAACAGACAGCAACAGAGCATCAACCTGGTGACCGTGGAACCCATGTAATATTGGAAGAATCCAAAGCAGTTGAGGACAAGGTCAGTATAGTATATATATATTTATACAAAGGGAATAAACACTCGAACGGGAAATATACAGAAACAAAAATGTGTGAAAATTTCGTCTGGCGCTGCCGGGAATTGACCCCAACTCTGGCAATAGTTCAATCCTGAAATATTGTTGCGTGCCAGCTAGATTCTTCTTCCTTGGGTAGCGTGTTGAATCTAGGTGCACAGTTGTTTAATTTATCTTTTAATTTTAGATATTTTCCTAAGTGCTATAAAGCACAATTCGTGTATAACTTTTTAAATAAAACACAGAACACCGTTAAAAAGATAAATAAATGTTTCTTTAAATTCATTTAGAACTAATAATTACTTTGAACAGTTACTGTATTTCTATAATAAAAGTTCCATACAAGAAAGACAACTCTTCTAGAAGTATGTAGACATCTCTTACAGTAACTCACAATAAAGAACAAAATGTTAACTTTCAAATAAAGAATTTGGAAGGTAAATGCCTAAATGGTCTGCAGTATTTACTTTAAATGTCAAAGTTCCAATATATTACTAATAAATAATGCTTTAGACGTTTACTTTCAGTGTATTAATAATGATTTTAGAACAAAAATGATGTAACGACTGTTCAGTACGAGATTTAGATGCAGACTCCCGAAACTGATAAATGGGGAGCTTTATATAGTGACCTGCCCACTAAAAGGACAACTGTTGGTCACTATGAGTTGTTGTGCACCTGGGTGTTTTGGTTTCCATTTTATTAAAAACGCCATGGTTATAGCCCTTGAAATACCCAAAATTGACAAATTTTTCACTTGTGTCGTACATAGCTCCTAAAGTATTTCACCTATAGTAATTTAACTTCATAGGAATGTTGGTCATCATGAATTGTTTTGCATCTTGGTGTTTTCGTTTCCTATTTGTCATTAACACAGTCAAGACCCTTGAAAATGAAATTATGTAATGGTTTAAGCCTTTACACCTATTCAAAGCAAACTTAGCTTTACTATAAAGAAAGTGTAATTAATGCATTTTCATGAAATTCAATATTATATAACAAAACTCTGTGACACATCAACAAGAGATTAGGATTACAGGTTTTGACGTAAATACATGAAAATTGAGTTTGCTGACACATATCACTGATGTGACCATGTGGTGTGTGGGGGCATTTTTCACACCAGTGATAGCTCTAGTTCACTATATAATATTATAGGAACAAAACTTTTCCGGGCTTCATCTACTTAACCCCTGGCTGGATTTTGATAAAATTTCACTTGAATGATAACTATCAAGCCTAGTTGTGCATATTGTCAGAACTTTGTTTTCGGACCTTTTTTGGTAGAGTTATGGGACTTTTTCTCACTTGAGGAGACTTATGTTTTTGTGAAAAAACACCCTCTAGTTTGTTGTTTGAAACAATTTCCTTCCATTGTTTCAGAATAGCAAGATTGTAGACAATGAACAAGTTGAAGTCACAGACAGGACATACTACCTAGGCAATGAGTATGTTCAACCTCCTGAAGATGTCCAACCTATGATATCTAATACCAGCCTGCTTGAGAATACTAGCAGTGCCTCTGAAAAGAATGGAAACGAAGACTCTGTAACCTCAGTGGTTCAGCAATGCATTGCCTTCTGTAGTTTGAATGCAATTACAGAACCAGTTACTGTACTACGAATATATCAGCAGATGCTGATAACTGGAAGAGCCCTTGATATTACTTCAGAGACCATTGACACTGGTATTGAGGGATCAACTAATTTTATCCTAATAGATCGAGCACAAATGACGAAAACGGCCTTCGAAGAGATAATGGAAATTAAAGAAGAAGATCTAAGAAAGTGCCTAGAAGTTCAATTTTATGGAGAGGTATTGCATTATATAATTTAGGCATCTTATCTTTTTTATGCCCCCCAGCATAAAACAAGTGATGTAGGGGCAAATAACAAGCAGACTTTAAATAATGCATTTCAATAATTATATGCATTTTTTCTCAAGAATATTTTTACAACAAAAATGAAAGTGATAATTTTTGTTTCACTTTGCTGCATGCGAGAATACTCCATTGACTTAAAATAATAGAATTTGGTAGGTGTATGGCCGCATAGTGAGTCAGATACTAAATTTTGCGCTTACCTGAGCACAAAGTGCTACGGTGAGCTATTTTGATTGGTCATTGTCCGTTTTCCGACGTCAACTTTTGGCTCGTTAACACTCTAATGCCAGTGGTCACAGTTTTGATCCAATTTCAATGAAACTGGGTAAGAATGGCTGAAAATCTAGATCAAGTTCATGTGGGGTCAAAATCTAGGTCAAATCTTATATCAAAGGTTTACCAGGTTTCAGGTGAGTGTCTCCCTCAGGGTCCTCTTGTTCAGCAGTGTGAATTTTAGGATACTGTGGAGTTTGGAATTAAACCACTACAGATAGTACAGAATTTATAGGCTAAATATTGGCTCAAATCTAAATATGAAACAGCCTTGATGAAAAAAATATGTTCAAACTGCAATGTTGATAGACTAGTTAACAGTGTCAGACACATAATCTACATATGAATTATTTTATTATACATGTATGTCTGCATTTTATGCTTCAGGCCGCAGCGGATTATGGTGGTCCGCGGAGGGAATTCTTCTCCCTGATCCTACGCCACATTAAAGATGAATTCTTTGAGCCAGTGAGGGAATGGGCAGTTCATTATGAAGCTATAGGCAGAATAATGGGTAGATAAATTTCATAATTATAAACAGCTATTTGTGTGTCTGGTTTACACAAATTAAAGTTATGTTTAAATTACTGTTTGGAGCAGAAATGTTGCTCAGCATAGGGTTTGTGTGAAAATTCATTCAATATTGCCCGTAACTAAGTCAAATAAGCATTTTCAATTAGTGTGCAGCTTATCATTGGTATTTTACCTAATGGTGGGTTATTTCCCTTCAGTTTACAAAAAACTAAAAGTGAGTTTTTAGCTATTGTGATCAGTCAACTTTTGCCTTTTCACCACTCTAGTGGTCAAAGTTTTGAACCAATTTCAATGAAACTTAGTCAGATTGATTGTCCTAACAATATCAAGGACAAGTTCAAGTCTGGCTCATATAGTCTCAAAAACTAGGTCACCAGGTCAACCTTTAGAAAAATAGTCTACTGACCGGGTGTGGGTGTGGGTATCTGTACAACTAAGAAGGGCAAATCTTGTAATAGAAATGTGATTTTGTCAAGAGCTCAAAGAATTATCTTTACCTGATATTTTATAAGAGCTTGTTTAGCATTGTGCACTTTAATTATTGCTTCAAGTTGTTTTCATGTGTATGTTCATTTCCTTTAAACACATTATTTTTTATACATTCAGCACTCAGCACTCTTCAAAATGGAAGGTTACCGAAAATATTATCTTCAGAGCTGTTGGAGGAAGTGTTCAGTGAACAACCAGAGTCACCTGAATCTGCCAAACAATACATCATGGATCTAAGAAAAGGACTTGACAGTCTTGGTCTTATACAGGTGATTTTTAGCTCCCTGTTCGCAGACAAAGTCAAGCTACGAGGGTCATTCAAAATATGATGCAACTTACCATGTTATTTTTTATTTTCAACTTAAGCTGGCACGTCTAAGTACTCAAAAGTTACATCTATTTATTCTGTGCCAAAAAGTACCTTCAATAAAACTGTATCGAGTTGTGAAACTGTTGCTAGATATTAACAGAAATAATGTTTCAGAGGACTCATACACAGCTTGAAACATCATTTCAAGCTGTGTACTCGTCCAAATATATCTCCGTATTGTACAGTAAAATGTATAATAACCTATAATTATTTATTTACTTGAACATACACCTTAAAGAATGTATCTGCTGCTGTGCTGCCCATGAGCACTTGGGCATTATATTTGATTTACATCATTTATTCTCAACACAAAGTTTTAATTCTAGTCTAAGAAGCTGTGAAATAATCGTGATCTATTTTGAAAAGGAGCATGTTTTTGTCTGAGGAAATAAATTATTCAGATGTCAGATAAAAAAGATATGACAAAATTCTACGATTTTAAGCGACAAACTAATTGTATTTTCAGCTTGTTGCTGGAATACCATCATTGATCCACCTGTTTTCTCCAAGCCAGTCACCTCAACTTACAATAAAGAAGTTGACACATTTGCTTCGACCAAGTTTCAGTGAAGAGGGGTCGAATCGAAGAACTTTGGAATCTTCCTGCTATGCTAGACTTGTCAAGTACATGCGTGAGGCAGCTAGTAAGTGTGTGTCTATATAGACTGTAGTTCCATTATATCAGGAGTCTTTATGTCTGGAAAGAACAAGTAAATAGAAGATCTAAGGAATTATCTAAATATTGAACAAATCATTTTATTTAAATTCTGAAAATGCATAATTAGCTTTCAAGGGCTGTAAAATGTGTCAATAACAGTAGTCATTTTAACGAACCATACATGCTATATTGAAGCCATGTTGGTTACTTATGTTGCTACAGTTACCGCTTTTTAGGATCTTTTGTAATTTCAATCAAAAAAGTTTTTTTTGTGAAGTATGTTAAAGATATGTTGTTCTACAAATCTTCCAAGTATTATGTATTTATAACAAATATCATGGAAGATATAGCAAAATTACAATAACTTCCCGAATAACCCTCGTAAAGTTAAAAGAATTCTAAAAATGTGAAATTAACTCAATGATGGACATGTGTTAAAATTTTATAAGAGTTATATTATGAAAACCTAAAACGTCTTCTTTGTATGAACTTGCAAGACCTACAGATGACATGTATCAGCACATAGTACATAGTATTTAGTGCCATCTTTGTCTTCTCATTGTAATAAAAAAATTTTTGAAGGTGGTCGAAGGCAAGCAATAAACCTTGGACACATCCTGAAATTCGTCACCGGCACAGAAGAAGAACCGGTTTTAGGTTTCATGCTGGAACCTTCGATTTCTTTTCAAGAACGTCACTCCTTTCTGCCAACGGCCAACACGTGTGTGTGCAAACTCACCCTGACCATTCCCCTGCCAGATCACTCATTTCCATCAGATGAAGAATTGTTCAAATTGTTTGACTACGCCTTCTCCAATGCTTACTTCGGTTTGCAGTAGACAAGACAAGTTTCATTATTGTATATTGAGGCCTTACTGAATTATGTGCCCTTGAACTTAAGACGTATAGTGCACATAGGCAAACTTGTACTTGAAAGTGTGTGGAGGGAACTACTTTCACATTTACTCTTTTCCAAAAAGGCAGTTTGTTTGATCTTCGTCAAATTTTTATTAAAGAGAATACTAGGTAAGTGTTGAATAAAGCTCTAGTTTTATCCTGCGAGTCTGAGAAAATTCATAATCACGAGGCTTGCAGATTGATTTTGGATTTTCAAGCCGAGCAGGATAAACTGGAGCTTCATTTAACACTAATCTTAGTATTCTATTTATCATATCATTTTTTGTTAAGAACTTATTCTTTTTAGATTAGAAATATAATATGTTTTTATTAGTTTTATGCTCATATAATTCATTGGTTTTTCATTTGCTTGCTGTTTCGTTTTTCTGTTGTTAAGGGCGCTGTTTTCAAACAACATACATGTAAAAAATTGAGAAACTTATTTTTAAACACAAAAAGGATACTTAGGTTGAATCTGATAATCCAAAAATTTTTTTTTATTTTTTATCAGTTTTGCTGAACTTTTATACACCCGTTTGAAAAACGGGCGTATCATGTGATCACTGTCGATGTCCGTCTGTCTGTCTGTCTGTCCGTCCGGCGTTGTGCGGACTATAACTCTGTCCTTTGTTAAGGGAATTTAAAATAACTTGGCACAAATGTTAACCATCATTGGACGATGTGAAGCGCAACAACCATATGGCTAGGTTTAAGGTCAATGTCAAACTAAGGTCAAATGCGAAAAAGATTGTGCGGACCATAACTCTGTCGTTTCTTCATTGAATTTAAAATAATTAGACACAAATGTTAACCATCATCAGACTGTGTGTCAGCAACAACCATGGTATATAGCATCATCTAGAGGTCCTCTACCAAAGTTGTTCAAATTATGCCCCTGGGGTCAAAATTGACCCCGCCCCGGGGGTCACATTTTTACATTGAATTATATCAGGAAAACTTCAAACAACATCTTCTCTTTAACCGTTCATAGAAATTTGACCAAACTTCACAGGAATGATCCCTGGGTGGTCCCCAATCAAAGTTGTTCAAACCGTTCCAGTTGGTTGTATAAGTAGGTCACGGGGTCAATAAATAGGTTTTAAAATGAAACTTTCAAAAATCTTCTTGTCTGAAACTACAAGGGCCAGTGCTTTCATATTTAATATATAACATAATCAAAAGGTCCTCTACCTAAGTCGTTCAAATTATGCCCATGGGGTTCTCTATTATTGGCTCCACAGTGTGACCTTTGACCTTTTCCTCAGGTGAGCGACCCAGGGCCCTCTGGACCCTCTTGTTTCATTTTTATCATAGTTAAATCTTTTCCAGCCTTAATCTCTCAAACAGCTTTTGCCATTTTTTATGAAACTTTATGAGAGTTACCCGTATACAACCAAGTTGTGCATATAATAGGAATTTTAATCTTTAACCATTTTTTGACTAAGTTGCGGCCCTTTTCATATTTTTCATAGTTAAAACTTGTTTGGCAATCATCTCCCAAACTGCTTGCCTGTTTTTGATGAAACTTTATTAGTATGAAAACTAGTTGTCCATATTAATTGTACTTTTCATTTGACCTTGTTTTTAATAGAGTTACTGCCCTTGACATATTTTTTTTTGTTAAATCCTGTCTGGCTCTTATCCAAAATACTGCTCTACCTCCAAAACCACTTTATTATCAAGAACCATTTTGCATATTGCTTTTACTTAATCCTTCCACTCTCTTGCAAACTAGTCTTAATTTTTCCTTTTAACACTTAACATCCCCATGTCTGCCATTGTTTAATGCAATGTTCTGTTATGGTTCATGCTGGCGAGCTCTTTATCAAATGTTGTTTTCAATATTTTGGGTAAAATAACCTAATTGTTTCTTGCAACTTTGCTGACAGTATTAGTTATACAATTCTTGCGCATTTTAAAGTTCTGAGTTGTGTGTTAAAATGAAAATGTCAGTTCTTTATAATTATCATTAGTATGACTGCATGTAAGGCTTTTTATCACGGTGGTGATGAGTTTTTAGCTCGACTATTTGAAAGTAGCGGGTGTATTATTAATCATGACAGTTATAGTTCTAGTTCAAACAGTTTTACCTTTCTTTGTTCATTTTTTCGAAATAAATTACTTAAAATGTTGTTTAACTTGTAGTTTTTCTTGTTCTGGCGAATAAAGTTTTATCTGTTGCGAACTTTTGGCTCGCTTTCACTCCAGGCCTGCCACAGTTTTTAACTAATTCAACTTGGTCAGAATCATCAGCTTAACAAAATCTAGGTAAATTTCCAATGTGGGTCAAGTGGAACAAAAACTTGGTCACCAGGTAAAATCTTGTTAACAATCTAGAGGCTACAGTTTAGAACAAATTTCATTGAAATTTGGAAAGAATATTCCAAATAAACTTTTTTACTTAAACATCTTCTCCTCTGAAACCACTCATTGTATTTTGACCAAACTTCACAGGAATGATCCCTGGGAGGTCCCCTACCAAAGTTGTTCTAATGGTTTTGATTGGTTGCATAAGTAGGTCACGAGGTCAAAAAGTAGGTTTTCAAAATGCAATTTTCAAACATCTTCTTGTCTAAATCTACAAGGCCCAGAGCTTTCATATTTGGTATATAGCATCATCTAGAGGTCCTCTACCAAAGTTGTTCAAATAATGCCCCTGGGGTCAAAATTGACCCCGCCCCGGGGGTCACAATTTTACATCGAATTATATAAGGAAAAGTTCAAACGACATCTTATCTTGAACCGCTATTAGTAATTTGACCAAACTCAACAAGAATGGTCCCTAGGTGGTCCTCTACCAAAATGGTTCAAATGGTTCTGATTGGTTGCATATGTAGGTCACAGGGTCAAGAAATAGAATTTCAAAACTCAATTTTTGAAAATCTTCTTGTCTGAAACTACAAGGCCTAGAGCTTTCATATTTGGTATATAGCATCATCTAGAGGTCCTCTACCAAAGTTGTTCAAATGATGCCCCTGGGGTCAAAATTGACCCCGCCCCGGGGGTCACAATTTTACATTGAATTATATAAGGAAAAGTTCAAATGACATCTTCTCTTGAACCGCTAATGGTAATTTGACCAAACTCAGCAGGAATGGTCCCTGGGTGGTCCTCTACCAAAATTGTTCAAACGGTTCTGATTGGTTGCATATGTAGGTCACGGGGTCAAAAAATAGGTTTTCAAAATGCAATTTTCAAAAATCTTTTTGTCTGAAACTACAAGGCCCAGAGCTTTCATATTTGGTATATAGCATCATCTATAGGTCCTCTACCAAAGTTGTTCAAATGATGCCCCTGGGGTCAAAATTGACCCCGTCCCGGGGGTCACAATTTTACATTGAATTATAAAAAGAAAACTTCAAATGACTTCTTATCTTGAACCGCTTTTTGTAATTTGACCAAACTCAACAAGAATGATCCCTGGGTAGTCCTCTACCAAAATTGTTCAAATGCTTCTGATTGGTTGCATAAGTAGGTCACGGGGTCAAAAAATAGGTTTTTAAAATGCTACTTTCAAAAATTTTCTTGTCTTAAACTACAAGGCCCAGAGCTTTCATATTTGGTATATAATAACATAATCTAGAAGTTCTCTACCAATATTTGGTTATAATAATATAATGGCTTCACCTTGACCCTTGACCTTTTCCTCAGGTGAGCGACCTAGGGCCCTTGGGCCCTCTTGTTGGTCTTCTTTTTTACTACGTATAATATATGGAATTTCGTATACTTACGTAAATAGCATACAGGTAATGAATATGGACCAAGATAAGCGGTTAAGGACCCACGGGGTCCTCTTGATATGAAAAGCACCATCTGCCATAGCAATGAAACAACTTTTATTGATTTCATAAATTGTAATAATACATGAAATGATATAAAAAGTATGCACAGTGTTTTGCTTTCACTTTTCCTGTTGATAAATGTTTAACTGGAAGCATGTTAGTTTGAAAGAGATAACTACAGGCGAATATGTCTCTGAATTATGTCAACAGCCCGCAGGTAAATGTCTATTCCAAAATTACTTGAAGACCAGTTTTTAGGACAGTTTACTCCCAGCTCCTGATTACACTCATTTCCCAAATGTAAATCAAGTGGGTCTATAGATGGTCTAGAGTCGTCGAATTCAGCACCATGCAACTCGTTGCTGGACTCATTCAAATTCATCGATGGGTCTTCCACTGGGCAATTAATTGCCCCTGCTGTGAATAATCGTAGGGGAGATGTTCGAACTGTTCGAATTCTGTGTGTTGCCCATGCCGTCTTCCATATGTCAAGTTTTTCATTGATCTTTTCTAAAAATACATAACTCAACGCAGCGAGGTGAACTTCATTCCCAGGATCTAGAATGTTTTCGTCTTCCATATAATGGAAAAGATCGTAATAGTAGCAAATAACACCGTCATATACGTCTCGCCACAAGCGTTCAATCCTTTGATTATGCGTGCTTTTTCCAGCTACTACACTGTTTTCGCCTCGTGTGTCAATCATGTGCTCAGCAACGCGAATGTTTTCCAATCCCTTGTCAGTACGTACTCGTAGTGGTGTTCCATACTTTTCTGTGGCTTCCAGAAAACATCTCAAAATTGTATCAGCTCTGTTGTTGTTTTCACATCTTAAAAACACAATAAATCGACTAAACCCATCGACTCCACCACAAATAATAAGACGCCATCGGATTAATTTATGATTGGTGTCTAAATGCCAGATATGGTTTGGGGCTTGAACATGGTATACTCTTCTATGCAACCTGCGATGTGATCTGTTCTTTATTCCAGTTTGATCAAAAGCGTGCAATGCGTCTCTCAGCTGCGATCTGGTTATCTGCAAATATTTACATTTAGAATTATTAGAACATACTTATTTAGAACATACAGGTCACAATTTGACTTGCGAGCGTTTGAATACGACTCAGTTCGACGCGTTCTCACGCAACCTGGACAATTGCTGTCGCCGACGTATATGTTAACAGTGTGAAACGGTTTTTGCAAACATCACAAACATTTATTTTTATTTTATTGAGTTAACATATATGGTAAAAATAAAACACCAAAACATGGTTATTTGGCATATCTAAAACATTTTATTTGATAGCTTAATCGACCAAGGGTAGTAAAAACCCAGTGTCGCCAAAACAAATGTGGCTCACATAAAACATTGTAAAGAACTATTTCTTGCAAAAAATAACACTTTAAAATAAGAATTAGTTTAGTTTTACGGCATTGTATCATATTACTATCCTTAGACTATGCTAATCATTTTGCTCGTTCAAATATCAATTGCACAGCAACTTGAAGATTACGATTTTGAAATTTGATTTTTTTTTCGTATTTTGTTTCTTGATTAAACACGATTTTCACGTACTTGTTTTAGTCCAATCAGCTATTTTAGGGACTTTTTAGAAACAACAAAAAATTTTGTGTATGAAAATGTCGCAATGTAAAAAAATATTATTTAACATACAACTTTTCATATCAAATTTTGTTGATATGTAATCAAAAATAAAAGCATAAAAACAGTGTCCATATATAGGAAAGACATTAGCATCAACAAAGAACTCTTGAAGTGTTGCTGGTCAAACTTTAAGACTAGTAGGAGAACAGATAACTTTAACTAAAAATAATGTTTTTGAGTGGATTTGCTTCCATAAAAAATTTGATTTTTGTTTAGGCCAATTGTCCAGGTTACGTGAGAATGCGTCAGAAGACAATATTTAAGCTACGTTCGAATCTGGATATTGAAGTGTAAAAACTATAGTTAAGCCTAGAAACTTTAGAAAATTGTTGTTTATACCAAGCTTGTTTAAGTCATGTTGGACCAAGAACTATGTCAACACGTTAAGTCGTAGGAATATGTTTTTGAATTTTAAGCCGCAGTCACACCGACTTAAAATGGAAAACGGATTCGGGATTCAGTGGCAAATTTCAGAGGGATTCGGGATTCATTAGGGAGGGGGTTATGACCCCATTCAAAGACTATCAAGGACCTGTGAGAACCATGTACCTTAATTCCTCGTTGATGGAGAATTCGGTGTATCATTGCTTCGCCAAGTCGAGGGAATTCCGTCGTCAGCTCACTCACTTCCAACTGCAGAGTCTCTTCGTCAATGTATGTAAACGAATGCTTTCGAAGACCAAACTGGTTCATTCTCCGGTAGACAGTCTTTTCGGAGATATGCAGTAACGTAGCTATTTCACGGATTTTGAATCCAGAATCAATTAGACGCTCAAGCGTTTCCTTTGAAATGTCACATTTCTGTTGTGGGATAAAACTTCCTCCATGTTTTAAGCATTCTACTCTAAGTCTCATCATGTCTCTGTTGTCTTTTATTCCCAAATGTCTCATTTCCTGCATCGAAAGTTTGCAAACGATGTCAGGAGTTATTTTTTCTTTTTCAAACATAGAAAAACACGAAATTAGTCCAAGTGAATTTAAGATATCCTCCATTTTAGTACTTTTCACAAAGTTGATCAAAATCAAAATGAAATCACGTGTTTACCCCCGATAGATTTTCCGCATAACGACATAAAAAGTTCGCATCACGATATACGATATTTGCAACACGATGTATTAAACTCACATCACGACGTATGAAGTTGGCATCACGATATACCATATATCGTTCGCATCACGACATATACAACTAACATCACGACACATGAAGTTCACATCACGATATACCATATTTGCAACACGGTGTATTAAACTCACATCACGACGTATGAAGTTCGCATCACGATATACCATATATCGTTCGCATCACGACATATACAACTAACATCACGACACATGAAGTTCACATCACGATATACCATATTTGCAACACGATGTATTGAACTCACATCACACCATTAAATGTTCGCATCACGACATATACAACTTACATCACGACACATGAAGTTCACATCACGATATACCATATTTGCAACACGATATTATTAACTCACATCACGACGTATGAAGTTTGCATCACGAAATATACAACTTACATCACGACATATGAAGTTCACATCACGATATGTTATGGTTGCATCACGATCTATTAAACAGACATCACGATATGCCAAATTTCCATCGCGATGAACTGTTTTTGCAACACGATTTAAATGGACGCAACACAATTTATTTTTCTTATGCATAAGACAGCATTGGCGTGCCATACGTCTCCTAGCTTGTTATAAAAGCAATCCTTGTATAGTTCTAAAGCAAGCAAGCTTGTGTATATTTTAACGCCCACATGAACAAAATGTAAATTGGCATTTAAGTTCCGAGTCGTAATTTTATGTCCCGACTAAGCTTCGATTTTTTGTCAGGAAAGTTAAATGTTAATGTCCAAGCGTTTATAGTCAGCTGACGTTTTTAAATATTACAATGCTGGTTATCAGGCTCATCTCTTCTACCTTAAAAAAAGAAAGCATGCGGTGAAAATTACGACTTAGAATAATCGCATTGTCATTTCTGGCATGCAAACTAAACTGAGTGCTTACCTACAGATGTAAGCTTAATCCCAACAGATCAAACTTAAATAATGAATCTTTGCAGCAAGTTGGTGAAAATAAAATATTCATATGCATATTTATTTTTCGGGGAAGGCGGTAATCATAAGTAATATTTCTGGATAAGTCAAAAAAGATAAAATAACTCACCTCAACTGCAAGTGTTCAAACACCTCGTACTCATTTTGACTTTAAGGGCTATCACCAGGATTGTCTACGTTTCTTGATTGCAGATCGGCTACTTTCTGTAAGATATTTGATGAACGGAATGCGTCATAAGTTATCTTAGATATCCGTACTTTCAGACTTAAAAGAGGAGCTATCGTGAAATAAAACAAGGAGTTATAAAGACATTAACTTCAAACAATCAAGCAACCAGAAACATTCACTAGTAAGTATAATTCCAGTGGAAGCCTATTAGAGAATAATTAAAAACTAAAACTGCCTAAAAACCTCTTACGAAGTCAGTTGGTCCTTTTTGTTGCGATTGTATTTCTGTTCTTTTTTGTCTCATAATGAAAAAAGTTATTAAAGCAATAGCAATCCCAACTGTTAGACCTCCAGTGGTGCCGCCAACAACGATAGGTACTGCCACTGTAAATGTAGATTAAAATTAGAGTGTTTTCAGTGGTTATCGAATAAGAATCAATAAAAGCTACTCACAAGTGGTTAAATATGTCAAATAATATCATGTTAAACAATTGACGATTTTCTCTAGCCTAATAATAAGCAGACTTGTGAGTATTTAAATATATGAAGGTGAGATATGCATATCAGGAATTGCCAAATTGCAATTGCCTAGTATATGTGTTCTACGTAACAAATGAGTTCTGGTCTAACCAGAATGAACGTACTGTTATTCATATGACATTAACGTTTTTATGCCCCCGCCATATAATGGCGGAAGGGCATATAGTGTTCACCCTGGCTGTGGGTGGGTGGGTGTGTGTGTCAGTGTGTGTGTATGTTCGAAAATCGTGTCCGCTCTGTAACTTTGTTATTTCTTATTGGATTTTAAAATAACTTGGTATGAATGTTCACCATATCAAGACGGTGTGTCGCGTACAATACCCATGCCCGTAGGTCCAAGGTCAAGGTCACTGTTACTAAAAATAGCATTTTCTTGTCCGGGCTGTAACTTCCTTATGATTAGAGGGATTTGAAAATAACTTGGCACAAATGTTCACCATGACAAGGCGGTGTGTCGCGTACAACACCCATGCCTGTAGGTCCAAGGTCAAGGTCACTGTTACTAAAAATAGAATTCCGTTGGAAAAATCTTGTCCGCTCTGTAACTTTGTTATTTCTTAATGGATTTTAAAATAACTTGGTATAAATATCCACCATATCAAGACGGTGTGTCGCGTACAGTACCCATGCCTGTAGGTCCAAGGTCAAGGTCACTGTTACTAAAAATAGAATTTTCTTGTCCAGGCTGTAACTTCCTTATGAATGGAGGGATTTCAAAATCACTTGGCACAAATGTTCACCATGACAAGGCGGTGTGTCGCGTACAACACCCATGCCTGTAGGTCCAAGGTCAAGGTCACTGTTACTAAAAATAGAATTTTGTTGGAAAAATCGTGTCCCGTCTGTAACTTTCTCATTTCTTATTGGATTTTAAAATAACTTGGTATGAATGTTCACCATATCGAGACGGTGTGTCGCGTACAGTACCCATGCCTGTAGGTCCAAGGTCAAGGTCACTGTTACTAAAAATAGAATTTTCTTGTCCGGGCTGTAACTTCCTTATGAATGGATGGATTTCAAAATAACTTGGCACAAATGTTTAACATGACAAGGCGGTGTGTCGCCTACAACACCCATGCCTGTAGGTCCAAGGTCAAGGTCACTGTTACTAAAAATAAAATTTTGTTATAAAAATCTTGTCTGCTCTGTAACTTTGTTATTTCTTATTGGATTTTAAAATAACTTGGTATAAATGTTTATTATATCAAGACGATGTGTTGTGTACAATACTCATGCCTGTAGGTCCAAGGTCAAGGTCACTGTTACAAAAAATAGAAATTTCTTGTACTAGCTATAACTTCATTATTAACAGAGTGATTTCAAAATAATTTGGCAGAAATGTTCACTATGACAAGGCGTTGTGTTGTGTACAATTCCCATGCCTGTAGGTCCAAGGTCAAGGTCACTATTACTAAAACCAGAATTTTCTTGTCTGGGCTGTGAGTTTGCTATTACTTATTAGATTTTCAATTAATTTGCTATAAATGTTCACCATGACAAACATGCATAGCGGGGGCATCCGTGTCCTATGGACACATTTCTAGTTATTTTTATTATTACAATTTATTTTCTTCAGAGCATATATCATTAATGGTTTACGCGATACATTTTAATCTTACCTCGAAACTCATCTGTACCGGATGGAGACTTGTTGACGATGAAATCCTCTTGTGCCATACTTGACAGCAAGGCGTTGTCTGGCATGCCTGCTTAGTAAGCGTTTTATCGGACTACAGTACAACAATATACTCTAACAGAACGTATAAAGCGCCTACAAAAAGGAAGTAAACATTTCTAAACAAAAAACTCCATAACAATGTTTATACCTTTTTTGAATTGGGTTGTTATAACTTCAATTTTTGACTTTATTCTTCGGTCGGAAGGTGACTGTCTTGGGGTGAACAAATGTCAATGGCTACCATGGGAGGCATGGGACAGCTGTAGCAGTACTTGTGGTGGTGGCACGCAAAGTCGTGAACGACTTTTCTGTTGTGAATCATCTTTGTCCAGTAATATACGAGCGTGTATGGCGGACTGTGGGATGAACTATGATGATTACCGTCAGTACTTCTGGGACCATAGAAACTGCAACCAGTATTGTTTTAATGGCGGGTCATTCGTATCAGACAGCTGTAGATGTCCTGATTCATCATTCTATGGCACGTGTTGTAGCCAAGGTTGGTTCATTTATTTGGTTTGTGGAATTTGTTATGCATTGCTTCTGGTGCGAATAATAACAAATTCACAGAATAATATCGCTCTCAGATAAGAATCTGCAAAAACAGAATTTTTGAAAATGTGTTTTCAGTTCCAACTGACAAAGAATTCCTCATTACTGAGTTCAAGGCAGAAAATTGTTTAAAGCTGTATTCAAATGTAGAAACAGTTATTCTCTTTGCATGAAAGTCTAGTCTGCATATAAATATGGTTAGAAATGCCAAATTGTTTGACAAATAGGGATTTTCTTAGACATGTAACATACAAAAGTGCCTTACTGGTAAGGATCCCACTACTTTGTTTTACAGTTTGTTTTCTTTGCCATCGGAGGCAGAACATCACATTTTCTCATCAGATAATAATCATAAAAATTGGTGCTTGGCAGAAGGTTTTGTCAAGGTAAAGGCACAATTTAAAATTTATAGTGGAATGAGCAATTGGAACTTAAAACATTTAAAATTACCAATGCAGCGATCGTGTCGCGTGTAGCATGATAAGAGTATTTCAACAATTAAATATTCTAAAAGTTATAAATTTCATTAAACTTTTAAAGTAGTGATTGTAATCAAATGTCAATAAGTGGTGTTTTTTTTCTTGTTCAACTAACATAACTTAAATACCGTGTTTATTAGTCGGTTTCATTTGAGTTTTAGTAACCACTCTATTTTTGTGCCAAAGTAAAAATAAATTAATAATATTGTCGCATTCCCTAATTAGAAACTACGGAAAAATAATTCTATTTTTTATTGAATAAATTGGTATATCAAAATAAAATTTAAAAAAAAAACAACAAAAACAAAAAAAACTTATTTTTCATTGATTAACCTTACTTTTAAGTGGATTAATTTATTAACCGTTCAATTGGATTCATACATGTAATACAATTTATATTTAAATAATGGGTCGAAAATAGTACAAAAGCCAATAGCGTACGTTTTTTTATATAAATAATAACATAAAACAATAGATGAAAATGGGAACATTGAAAGCCATCGAACACTACAAAAAATATGAAAATATTGCAGGCTCGGTTTGATTGAGTCTGTTCATGGTCAGTTATGGAAATGCAAATTACTGCCAACGCCGTCTAGCCTCGCCATGATTAATTTTGTCAGAATTTTGTGACGGTTTCAAATTCATAATAGATTCATACATCTGCATTGAAATGTTTTGTGCAAGGTTTTGAATAAAATATTTAATATGCTGTTTTGCGTTGTTTAAAATGTAATCTGCTATAGTTTTAACAACCTTTGTCTACTGCTAATAGATTCTGAGAAAATTTCCAGCGTTGATTGGAACTAAGTTTAATAATAATAAATATTAATAGAAATAAATAAATAAAATAGAGATTTTGAAACTGGATTGACAGTCCTTAACAACTTTTCCACGCTTATGTGAAAATATAATTATTATCTGCATGTGATAGTTTTATAACAAATGTGTTCATTGTAATATTCAACAGTAGATGCTTATTTTAGAGTGCCAATATATCTCAAACTGCGAAATTAGATATTGCTACGGTTCCAGTCGTCGTGAAACCTATTGTAGCGAATGTTACAAACACAAAGTTCTCTATAAACAAACAGATGGAAACAGATATTGTGAACGTAAGTTATTCTTTGACACCACGAGTAGATTTTGACAACATGTTGAATGTCATTTTCAAATTTGTTAATCTGTTCGTTTTTACTGGTATAGTGACGGATGCGTAAACATTTTTGGAAGAAAGTAGTTCAATAAATAAATTCTTAGTTACATTACCAACTCAAATCTCACGTCACTGAATTATTTATTAGGAGATATAATCAATTTTTTCTCAGTATCTTGGCTTTAGAATTATTTAAATTGGTATATCAAACGAATAAGGCATACTTATTTTCAAAACGGTTTAATCGTAGTAGCATTACAATAATAATGTCAAATACGCGACATTTATCGACAATAAATACAGCCGCGAAGATGTTCAGTTAACGTTTTGTGTGCAGGAATGTGTGCTTGGGACAACCACAACTGCTGGCCTGGGTATTGTTCTGGTGAACTCTTATCAGGATGTAGTTGCGCATCCGGCTTTAGAAAAGTATCCACATCGTCAGAAACGTCCTGTCAGCCGACTCAGAGACCTTCTATTCATACTTGTGACACCTTGTTTGTTGGACCTTATGGGGAGAAGACACGTTCGGAAAGTAACGGTGGCTCATCGGCTTGTGATTACAGGAGGGGCGTGTATGGAAACTACAGACCGTCTACTCTTCAATACACAATGATGTCAGAGTACACAGTCTATATTTCAAGTAATAAACCAGGATTCATATATGACTACCATTTTGGTGTGACTGACATGGTTGTGAATAAAGTGCAGCAAGATGTGAGTGGTAAGTAAGATGGACCTTCAACGCAGTGGTTTTTCAAGACCTTTATCGCAGTGTAAAACATTTTATTTTTAATGTGAACTATGTTTGATTCACGCTCACAAAAGACAGCCTCACCACGCAGTGAAAAAGAAGAGAGAAAAAGATAGTATGTGTTTATAAGTATGTCAAATTGAAATAAGACACCACAAACGGTTAACGAAAAAGAGAACCATTGGGGTTACCATCTCGGAACGGTCAGTGCCATAACAATTTTTCACCGGGGGTTTAAACCAGGTTCTAGGGTGCACCATCCTCACACTAGCCATAACAGGTACTCATATCAGTAAACAAGTACAAGTTGTCTTGGTGAAATAACTCCAACCCATCCATCAGATTACCTGGAGTTAAATCAGCAACAACATGAAAGAAACAAATCGAGCTTTTAGGTTCTTATAAAAGATTTTCCCTATAAACCTTCATAAACTCTAAAACTCCTGCCACCGTCATGCAACCAAAGAGGTAAGCATAATGATCTACTGTATATGGGTAAATCACCAGGCATGCAGAGCGCTGTAGAATATCGTTTTGGTAACCTTTCTTTTTGAAATCTGTTGTAAGCAAACAATTCACGAGTAATGTTCATTGAGAACAACTAAAATATGGTCAAATTATATATGTACTTGAAGTTGAATGTCTTTGAACTAGAGAACGTAAAAATAATAGGTTAAAATAGTGGTTTTTTTTACCATTTCACCTAAATCCAAGTCATCCAATCAGTAGGAAAAAGGAACGAGAAAAGGTATTTTTCTGAAGAGTTTCTTGTTAAGTACTCCTTTAACTTTAAGTATGCCACTTCATTATTATTGACCCAGTTAATTTTTCCGACCGACATCCGCGAGTTTTTATGACTCCAATACATGCATGATCATCCAGTGAAAATGTGATAGTAATCATGATTTATAAAAAATAAAAGTAACCAAATTAACTTCATCATTCGTGTTTTTGTGTTGTTTGTTGTTGTTGTTTTTTTGTTTTGTTTTGTTTTTAAATTGTAACTGAAAACAGTAAATTATGTATTTAAACATTGTTTTTGTTATTTGTTTTTCCTACAGGTTATACTCAGAGACGAACGACCAACAATATCTTCTCAAGCTCCGGTCAACAGACTGCTCACCAATCTGGTAGTATATACCTGGGATCAGCTTCATCCTACCTGTACAACGGACAAGCGTAAGCTACGTAATGCCGTCACAATCGTTCACCATTTATGTCAAAAAATTACGCGGAGGATCAGTATATAGTTATTTCATTGCTTTAGATAAAAAAATTCAAAATCAATTTTAGCACTAGTATCCATGATGTAGCACTGTATTATTTACCCTTGGGATCGATGTTTTTTTTACAAAACTTGAGGTTTTCCCTCTTGTTTGTACTAAACAAAGAATCAACATAAAAAAATCCCTGTTAATATCTGCCACGAAAGCAATGGTTAATATAAAAAAAATCCCTGAAATAACGTGTATGTCCCCGTTAGCAATAACGTTTATGTCCCCCGTTATCGCTGAGGAGTTGGAAGCTGTTGTCCTTCCCTTTCTACAACAGCACCATGTTGTATCAGGACGATAACGCCGATCAAAACAAATCGCCCAAATTATCAGTATTCCCCCATTTATAACATTTAAGTAAATAATTTTGCCTAAAACTCTACTAAATAAATTACACTTCATTTTTTCGTGAAAATTGCAACAATAAAGCAGCTATTCGAAAGAAAAACTGCACACGAAATTGTACATAAGGTAATCAAGAAAGACGGTTAAAATATAAATAAGTAATATATTCTTGTTTCAAATAAATCTTGCCTTTTGTCAGTTCAAAACATTTGAATTTATTGTTTTAATATAAACACGCTTAAAATTATTTAACAGTTAAAGTTTCAATACTTATTGCATTATCAATTATGTAATTTCAAATTACTTTTGTATTAAAGGATTAATGCAGATGTATTTAAACACTTAAAGTTCGCCATTCGTTGGTTAAAGTGTATACCACAGAACATTACAGAATGAAAGATTGAAGGTTTATATATAATGTTGATGTATAAAGTCGCTTGACGCAGAAAATGCGACAATAACTTTAAATCTACCACGGATATGAGAGAGTTGTAACTTTCATTATTATGCATATACATTCAATTTCTTGTTAACTTAAACCTCTTATTTTGGCTTTAAAATTGTCATCATAACATGTCCTGTACGTTATTCATTATAACGGTCGGCTTATCAGTTTACTTAAACACTTCTGTTTATCAGTCTATATAAACACCTTTGTTTATCAGTTAATGTAAACACTTATGTTAATCAGGCTCTGTGCTGAATATGAATCACGTGGTGGAGGATTTCTTAGAGGCAAGAACTTAATAGATCATTCTGTTTCCTCCGAGATTCCATACCAAAAGGTTACAACAACCAAACAAATCTGCTACCGATATGACAACATGCCACCAGTGCACTGTCAGGCTATAAGTACATGCTCTCAAGAACCAATTCAGTTAGCCTACAGAATCACAAGGTCAACTTTACACAGAGTCACATACAACGGCTGGACTGATCCGATACCGCCTGGAGGTAGTTCGAAACATGCCTCTTCAATAGAAAGCTATCAAATTACTGTCAACGAAGTCATGCCGTCGAATGGACCTCTTAAAGTTGACCTTAAAAAATGTTTTCACGAAGAAAGTTGGCGTTTATGAAACCAGTATGATTTTAAATCTAACAGCCGATACACCTCGTTTGTTCTGTATAACACTGGAAGTCAAGGATGTTGTTGACAATGTTAGGCAAGCTCGGAGATTTCTCCTTTATGATAACACCAGTTCCATCAGTACGTGGTCTGAAAACCCGTTCATTGTGAGCTCAGCATCGAGTGCGACCAACTATACATGGCAGACATATCATCATGATATCTGCTTGGACTGGAAGGACCATTTCTACAATCGGTTTTATATGGATAACGAATTATTAAATCCAATAGAGCCAGCTCCTCATGGTCACATATCTGGTGTGTACGAGCAACTCTCTGGAGATTTGCCCGTGTCAGGAACTCCGAACATTTACGGTATAACAAAGTTCATGCTGTCTTGGAAACTTAACGACGGCAACTTTTCTAGTGAAATTGAAGTTCCAGGCTTGAAAAACCAGTCTTACTGTCGAAACATGAATGTGAAAGACGGTCAGACGTATACATTTCAAGTACGGTGTCTTAATATTGTAAATAATACACTCAGAGAGGAAAGGCTTGTGCATATTGATCGGTCGGTTCCGGAAATCAACAATATTTGCTTAACCAAAGACGGATACAAGACACTGTATGTTCACCATATGACGGACTTGTCCACAATGCAGCTGTATTTCGAGACATTTGATCCCCAAAGTGGAATAAGAACCATTATGTGGACTTTCGGCGTAACTGATTCAGGACAAGAACTTGCATCCGGGGCGTTGGCAGTGGGAACTATTATCCAAGTAAATTATTTGTTATACTTGAATTTAAATGCATGCGTTGTTTTAGAAATCGTAGCATTTACACAACACCTAGCAAACCAGTCAACAAGAAATCTGACAGCGAGTGGATTCAATTTTCTGTGAGTTTTGCCCTCGTCACATTCAATGTTTTGATTAATATGATAATTTTGTTTTGTTAGGATTCTTGCCCCCACAAGAGTGAGCGCTGCTACTGTCCAGATGTTGGCGCTTGTGAAATGTTTAACTACACTGTTCCATTGAACAAACTTGTAGCTGACAACAAACACATGGGCGATCATAACAGAAACTACTACTTTACAATAAAGGTCACAAATAACGCAATGCTGTTTAGCACTGAACGGCTTGATATTCTTGTCGATGATTCTCCGCCCGAGCCTGGAGTCGTGTATGAAGGTTTGTAGCAGTTTATTTTTAATATTTGATCAACTTGATTGCAAGTTCAGTATTTTGTCATTTGATTTCCAACGCCTGTTACTTTATTTTAGACAGGTAGATGTACGAGTTCTATAATAAACTTTTCAACTTATAAATATGATAATTCGATTATGACGTGTATATGGGGCCAACATATTAATTCCTACTAAGAACCCATTTGATCGCAATGCATAGTTGTTTTAGCTTAAATTGATGCCACACAGACAAATGCTTCTTTTCGTTGTAGATTAAATTAAGTTGCAGATTTTCCTTCCATTTTTATTTTTATGAAAAGAAAATCAATGCTGATTGCGATATCAAAAACACATGTTAAGTGAGCAGATATTAAAATTCTTATAAAAAGTAATGTTCCACTCTGAGCTAATCGTGAAAACGTGACGAATTACATGTTATGCCACTTCAGCACGAAATCATAGATAGAAAACCCTTACATTTGCTAATATTTATTGTAGGTCCAGAAGACGTACAAGATATAGATTATACAAGCGATGATAAATTTGTGGTCCACTGGCACGGATTCATTGATCACGAAAGTGGAATAAAGGTCTACAGGATAGGCGTTGCTGACCGATGTCTTGGACAAAAAGAGCTTTACAACTTCTCGTCTACTGCCGATGTTGAACGCTATGCCGAAGTTCTGTTTACAGAAACATCGACAAACGTGATGGCTAATTTCACAGGAAAACGCTTTGTCACCATTATAGCCATTAACAATGCCATGGACCCGTCAAAAGCAGTTTGCTCGGACGGTATAACAAGGGATATCACTCCGCCTGAACTCAGGAATTTGAGTCTCTGGAATGCAAAGTGGTCCCCATCTGTCGTATGTCACGATGGATTACCTTGGCTCTTTGAATCGTCACTTGCTAAGATAAACATGCAAAACGTCACAGCGTGTACAAATACATGTAGATCCTCGGTTGAGACCAACCGACTTGCATCAGCATTGCCGACAATCCCTGAAATTAATAAAAGGTCCGAAGTTTCAGATCTAATGTGCCGTAATAAACAACACTACAATGAAGAAATGGTCATGTATCTACCAAATTATTACATTTATTTGAAGTGGAATATTGAAGAACAGGGAAGTCAAATTTATGACTTCTATGTTGGTATTGGAAGAGATCCGATGGAATATACATCACCCGGTTTTGATGATTACAAATCTACTTTAAGAAAAACGATCTTTAAACGCCGACATGAAGGCGTTGGATCAAACGAGTTTTTCTACATTTTCATTAAAGCTATTAACAAGGCTGGACTGCACAAAGTTATAACACTCGGGCCAGTAATGATTGATGAGACACCGCCATTGGTTAAACATAAACCTTCAGTAGAAATCATTGACCAGAACGTAGTTGTTGGTTGGGAAATCGACACATTTTATGATATGGAACAGCGAGAGCAAATCAATACAATTAACATTCAGATTGGTACAGTAAGTACAACGCTGATATATTAAAACGATTCATAACATAGCCACTCTTGGTATGTACATGTTAGTTTTAAATGAATATGACTTGAATTCGAACCATTATCGACGGGGCGACATTTCTAAGCAACAACAAACGTGATTACGTTATATACTGAAACAATTCTGCGAATGCTTGAGACTATATCGATGACAAACGTTACGCCAGTGACTAATTCATACTGATGGCCAAGTTTTTCCTAAAGGAGTATTATTACGACCACGTCACGACAAAGATATAAAGATATGCAATAAACATATCAGGAAAGCATGTTTAAACCCATAAGCAATCTCTCACACATCCAAATTAAGTAAAAACATTACCTATAGGTCAAACGCAAGAATTGTTTTCAATATTTGATTTGATACAATAATTTTTAATTTATATGGTATTTATAGGTCTCGATGGTTCTTTCGTGACACCGTTGATTCAGTGGAAACTAGAGACAGCAGAGCCATGTCCTGCGTATAGCGGCGGTTGCTTCACATATCCGGTTCGTAGACTTCAGACTCAAGACACAGATCTGGGCCTTGATTTCTTTATTGACATGCATATATATAACAATGCTGGACACTCGTTAAAGGTGACGTCAGAAAAGTTCAAAATATCTTCCCTCTATCCTCCAGGTCATGCTGTTGTAACTGACCTGGACCCGGAAGAGATCAATCGTGATACGGATATTAACGTGCATTTTACACCCAATACCATATGTGTATCCTGGACTGGCTTCAGGCATCACGAATCATTGTTTCTACAAGTTGGTGTTGGATCACGAAACACAACTGATGACGTTGTTCCCTTTACACCGGTCAATGCCACTACACGGTTTTGTGTTAAGGATAAAAGAATCACATATAACACAATGCATTTTCCTTTAATAATGGCCTCATGCAGTGGTGGCATGACTGTTTCATCGTCGAATGGCGTGTTGATTTTGAACGAAGAAGAAATTGTTCAATCTCTAAGCATACGCATTGGAGAGGACTGTAGACATGTCAAGGGCATAGCAATGGAGATAGCTATGGACACTGAAAACGAGACTATATTCTTCGATTATAAGTTTCAAGTCGGTAAGAGATATACCATGTTTACTTCAAATGTGGGAAATATTAGAACTAAAGATGGTTTTCTTCGCGACATAGCAAACGATACAAACATGGACTATATGTTCATTTCTTTCGTCGAAAATCCAGCATTTCGCATTCAAAGGGATCTTGATATGCCTGTCAGAGTTTACATTCAGTCATGTGTCCGTGCTCAGCCTAAAGTTATAAAATCCGTGGACCGATTATTATCTTTTTGGTATAAAAGCCCAAGTACAGAAAAGTTTTCAGCCCATATGGTATTTGAAATATCCCTAGCTAGATCGCTTCAGTCATCATATGAATACATTGAACCATTTAGGAAGCTCAACGGAACGGAGACGAATTTTACCTTTCAAAATCTGCATTTAAAATCCGAAGATTCATATCAAGTTGCAATTAAGCAGTGCTCCAAATTACGATGTGTGAAACCTGTTTTTAGTGGCATGTTTTTGGTGGATGATATAACACCGTTTGGGCGCGTTTTGACATCAGATCTGAAATTAAACATACAAGGTAAATGTTTTGACATCTATATCAAATGGGAAGCATTCCAAACTGGTAGTGATCTGCTTTTCTACCAGTGGACGGTGTCGAAAGACAACAGAGCGTCGAACATCCTGACCATCTGGCAAACATATACGCCGAAAGGTTACACTTTTCAGGTAATTAATTGTTGTCTTGCAAGATTTAAAAAGATTTTTAAAAGTATATATTCGCAAAATATGTAAAGTTCTAGTTGGACGAATGTGAAACTGTCACTTTCCTTATACATTGTCCATGGAAAAATGAGACAAACGTTAAACAATTTACTAATAACCGTTCAATAAAATAATAGAACTGTCAATTCAGTTGTAATTTTAGATTTTTTACATAATCACCAACAAAATAAAAAAACACGCGATATTTTGACTACTTAATGTTTTATTTAATTGACGTCAATTGAATTTTGATTAATAGCTCACAATTCAATTATAAGGTATCCCAATGTGTTGCTCTACCTGTCCATGAAAAAACGACTCTCTTTGGATGTGTACGAGCTTTTACTGAGAGTGGACAACAAGGTACGACATGCAGTCTTCTCCACACGACTCAAGGGGAGTACACACGTGACACTGTTTATGAGTTTGATGCAAAGTCGCCTGCTTGGGAGAGTATTCGACCAGTAAGTCCATATGTGTTTGTACATTCATCTATTTATCCTTTATTTTAGTCAACTGAAAGGAGATTGAAAGATTACCTTGTTAAATTGGTGTTGCTAATTGAACACAAAATTTAACCTTTACTTAAACAACGGAAGGGAATTACTAGTATCGACTAAGCGTTATGATTTCCTAATTCCATTGTATATTGGTATTCTTTGACATATTTTTCAAAAGTATTGTACACTTGAATTTTATCATAATGTTTGACAAATTCTGTTAAAGATGCTTTCAAGTTCTAACATTGGCAAAATGTACAGAAAGCTTCACGACAACGAGCTGGACTTTGGAACGTCAACATCTATAGCTGGCGCCATCTTGTATGCTTCTGAACGAATAGTCACGTGGTATTTGATGACGTCAAGAGAAGTTCCATTACAATGTGATTTTGATACAAACTGCTGGGTGCAAAAATCTACAGATACAGGCTATGTTATATTTGACAAAGAGATAAAATTAAACACACCGTTTTACATATGCGCATATTCAAATGGAACAATAATGGATAGAGAGTGGTTTACAGAGACATTCGAAGAAATCTCGTCGTGCAGCAATGGTTTTGTTCTTGATAATGTCCCACCAGTGCCGGGTGACGTACACGTTGCCAATACTTCCGGGTTTATAACTTCTACGTGGAATATTCGACTGACATGGGATGCTTTTGAAGATAATATAAATTCGTCAACATTTGGATATGTTGAGGGAATAAAAGGCTATAGTTTTGCAATAGGTATACACTATTTTAACAAGAGCATCGTATGCCATTATAACAATGGCAAGTTGTGCTTTTCGTCCATAAAGCGGAATATAACAAATTCTAACAACTCGAACCTTTTTTTTATTTAGAAGACAAAACTTGCAAAATATCAGGGACTTAATCATCAAAATATGAAAAGCATGACAATCCCTTTTTGAAATTTCGAGAGTGCTGTAAACATCGTTCAGCAGTAAGGAAATGATGGGTCATTTTCCCACCTTCATTAATGTCAGATAATATTAAGGTTTTAAGGTAAAACGATAATTTAAATATTCGTCATATTGAATGTTTTTGTTATAAAATAAAATACTGAATTCTTTTAAAATATTCATATACTGTTTTATATGTTTTAGGTCTACGTCCAGGCAGTGAGGATGTCCACCATTTTACAGATGTTGGTCTTTCTACCACAACACTCATAAACAGAATTAATGTCTCTGATGGGATGGCAGTTTTCTGCACTGTGAGAGGTTAGCAGTATTTCATTCAACCCTGAGACAATCAACATAGTTATGGTTAGCATTCGATATGCATATGTACATATAAATTGAAGGCAAAGACGTCATGACTGACGATAATCAAATAATTTAGGCCAGTGCCAGTAAACTTCTTTGATTCATTGATACTGAAAATCTCCGGGCTCCTCGTTTGGGGAATTGAATGGACGATCTACATCAGACTGAGCTACTTTAAGTTCTTGTTTTGTCATTTTAGGTACAGACCTTGCCGGAAATGTTGCTGAAGTAATTACTGCTGCACTTGTTGTGGATACAACCCCTCCTTTTACCGGAAGCATCTTTGTCATAAATCAGAATATGTACGTAGAAACATCATACTTCATAATATCAGATGCTATTACGATCTACTTGAGTGATTTTGTTGACCCTGAGAGTGGAGTGTCACACTATGAGATCGGACTTGGTACCCAGCCTTACATCACAGATGTTGTACCCCTCTATATCTGCGCGGAAAATATGGTAGATATCAGTCTGGCAAATCTGACTGATGAGTCGCAACTCCATGATGGTCATGCCTACTATGTACTTACAAGGGTAAATTGATGAATATTAAATATTTGTTATTTACACACAAAAAAAGATAAATAAAACGACTTATTAGATTTTGTTAGATCTCAATACTAAAATTCGATATCAGATATGAGTAAAACGTTTTGTATGTGTATCTGAACATTATGATAACGCTATGGCTACGCTTCCACAGAATTAAACGGATGCAGAAGTTTAAAACATTTTAAATTTCTTGATTAGTTTTTAGTCTTTCGTGTTTTGTTTTAGGCTGTAAATCATGCCAGTTTAACGTCATCGTTTTCGTCCCTGAAAATGACGGTAGACACAAGCCCGCCAGATGGTGGTCACGTGATGGACGGACACTGGTCAAACGTAAAAGATTGTATATTATATCATTAGGTTATATAATTGAGTTTTACAAAGGGCTAATTCGGAATTGTCTCAGTTTATTCTTTATGAGGAACACTTTGAAAGTGAAACTATTCTAAAAAAAACAATAAGGCTGGTGTAAACTTTTAAGACATAAATAAAAAGTTTAAACTAATTTAACTAAACATGAATGATTCAACGGTTCAACATAAGTCGCAAATAGCAATGTTTTCATAAATATCGTAATGGAGGCTGATCGAATACTTGACGTAAACAAGTAAATAAAGGTTAAAAAATAACTTAGATTTTAATTTATTGATATATTATACGTCTAACGTGGAGTTTTTCTGTAAACAGAAAGACGCAGACTTCCAGACAGATACCTACAAAATCCATGGTCACTGGAAAGGTTTTTCAGATGAACATAGTGGCATGTCCTATTACAGTGTCGGTCTTGGTACAGAACCGTACCAGGATGACGTAGAACCAATGGTTGAAGTTGGACTTACTGAAGGTAATTCACTAACTGCATGTTCGCAACACGATACACGAGACAGATGACAGTAGATTGGCATAATATTATTATCTATTGTTTTGGAACTTATCCATGACGATGTTGAACCTTTTGTTGAAGTAGAGACTAATCGAAGTTAGATTTTTATAAGTTTAGTCTTTATTATCTTTAGTCATTATTGCCAAAACAATAAACAGTTCACTTGATTTTAGTTATGATGTCCAACCATTTAATTAAACCAATTTTATTGAACCGCAACTGTTACAGCTGTCAAAAGGAGGGTTAAATCTGAATTTCAGTGCGAGCAAAATGTTTCCAGTTTTCTCCTTTGCCATATATTTGAAATCATATTCGTTTTATATTTATGATCGGAAGACATAGAGTGGCACGGGGTATTTATTCTCGGACAGCCATACTACATAACAGTAGAAGCGTGCAACGTGGCGGGTCTGTGTCAAACACGAGTATCTGATGGTGTATCGATCGACAACTCCCCACCGATACAGGGTATAGTTCGAACAGGATCAGATGACATACACCAGAAATACCAGTCCCGAACGTATGAACAGAACTATTAATTTATTTGTGCAATAAACATCGTGCATTACGTCTTGGAAATTAAAAACAATAATGTAAATAGCAGACGACAGAAAAGAAGTGGATCCTAATAGAGGCAATGAAATACAATTATTTTTAAGAACTAATATAAACAAAAATTAATAATGATAATCATAATTCCATTAAAACTGAAACTCAACGTGATCAAAAAATGAATTAAGCACTAATGAGTGCATGTGTTAATCGGGCACTCATTAGTATTCCGTATATAATCGTTTTCCAGTCTTATTATTTATCGCTTAGAATAACAAAAATACGCGCACATATTAGTGCCACGTAAACACTAACGAACAACATTTATAGATGAAAAGGAAACTGATAAAGTTGTGTCCGTAATCGCCACTAAATGCCTTTCTGGTAAAAACACCTGTCAAAATAACTATTTTTTAAAAGCTATATAATAAATTTACAATATTACATATGTCGAAAAACATAGTTAAACTAGCTCTCAATCAGTGCTGTTACCTATTACACCCTTTGAAGTTCGTAAAGCATAATGTTTATGTCTGTAAATACTTCGGTTATAACTTTGCCATTTCTTAATATTTTCATCAAACATTCAAGCTACATTGCTTGTGATAACATGTCGTGATGATGACAAATCTTTAGGTCAATGTAGCATTTTACTGCCCATGATCAGGCTCGATCAAACCGATCCTTCAATATTTTCATTAGTTTTCTGGTTCGGTGGATTTCAACGTTCAGTGTTTATCATTTACACCGAATTGCATCAAAACAATGATATTTAAGAGGCTTATATTCCACCACAATGCGTTATAAATCCAAGCAGAGGCCATTGAGGGACAAAGGCATAAAACGGACTTACCCTTTAACTGTCCGTCCTGTTTATAACCACGAAGTAAAAATTCGTGTCAGTAAATTTATATATGCTATTAAGGTCTATGCATTTTGATATTCTCTCTTTACAGTTCATCCGTCCACGTGCGCTGGTCTGGATTTGAAGATCCCCAGTCTGGAATAGACCACTATGAAGTTTGTCTCGGATCTACGCCTGGTTCTTGCAACATCCAGCCGTACTTATACAGCTTTTTGCAAACTAACGTAATCCTAACCGGCCTTAGTCTGCCCACTGATGTAGATCTGTATGTTACTGTAACAGCTAAAAACAAAGTTGGTATGAATGTTTCCCAGACATCTGATAGTTTTCGGGTTGATAAAACACCTCCAGTATTACATCAAAAGCCAAGATTCAGTGTCGAGAATAACGATTTGCAAACAATACGAGGTCACTGGGACAAATCCTTATTCAGCTTGTCTTGGAAATTCATAGACCTCGAAAGCCCGATATCTAGACAAGAAATAACTTTGGTAACACATCACGAAGGTCATACGCCCGTTGAGCACGTTAGACTTGGGTCAGAAAATACAATTACTGTCAATTTAGATGGCAAGAACTGGCTTCACGATGGAGACACTTATTATGCCATTGTTACCAGTTGTAATGCAGCTGGTCTGTGTTCAAGCGAAAAAAGCAACAATTTCATAATTGATTCCACGCCACCTCATCTTGGAGGGTTTAAACCACCAATGTTGTGGAATAATTTAAATTTCTCCCTCGGTAGTCTCAGAGCTAATATTTCACTAAGCTGGTATGGATTCCATGACCAGGAATCTGATATTAAAAAATACTACATCACCGTGAGCAGGTCTTATAGCGGATCCGAACTGACTGATGGAGTAGTCATTGTTCTCTCCAATAACACATCAGATGTAGTTAGCAGTTTTTTCTTAAATGAAACTTTGCGTCCGGATGACCTTATTTTCCTATCTATTTGGGCAGAGAATGGCGTAGGCTTAAATAGTTCTGTTGCACGAGTGTCGGTTTTTGTGCTCTCTGAATCCAAGACAAATGATGTTGAAATTATGAAAGGGTCTCTCGAGTTACAAAAACATTCATGTGACATTCATTTTTGTAATAAAGACTGTACATGCGCTGTTCTGAGTAAACCATGTGCTCATATCAAAACTAATTTAACTTGCAAAGAACTGAGCACATTGAACACTTCAAAAGGCGAGTTCGTACTTCCTAACATAACAATATATACCGGATTTACGAACCCTGCACAGACGATAACTGCATCCTCTGCGTGCTTAGTGGGTCATTGGATTGATAACACCCATAACGAGACATCGGGCAGTGTTGCAAGATACGAATGGAGCATGGGAATAAAAGACGAACCGGTTGGCCAAGGAATATTTGATTGGAAAAATGAAATGCCTTGGGATGATATAGGGTTAAGAACTACAAGTTTTAGCTTTCCAAAAAGCTAGTCGGTCATTAGCATGACATTTTAACAAAAAGACGGCTCTGAAGTTTAAACTTCTGTAGAAAAATTTCGTAAGAATGTTGGTATTTATTTAGAATTTACGCCCTGTAATAAATATGCTCGCTCGCTCTCGTCACACGTTTTTGTTTCGATTTTATATGATGTTAAATTCATTGTATGACAGTGCTTATCATTGCATCACGTGTAATAGCAGGTAGACACGTATGGATCCTATTGTCCGGCGGCGGCGGCGACGTCGTCGGCGGCTGCGTTGTCCTGTAGTCCCTAAACTTAAATGTGAAACTTAATGTTGCCCATAAGTTCGTAAGTATTTGACCTATAAACTGAATAATTAAACTATATCTTCTGCATAAATTAAGCCATCTCCGACAACAAAAATGATCTTGTTATATTATTTTTGTTATGCTCCTATCAAATTACTTTAATATCGAATTTTATGTTGCATATAATACTGAAAGTCCTTGTCCTATTGACACAATACTAAAAATATATCAACAAAGCCATCTCTGACAACAAGATCGATAACGCCTGTTTCAATATTTTTTATCTATGCCCCTTTAATATGAAACATAATGTTGCCTATAATTTTGAAAAGTCTTGTTCTTTTATCTTAAATGTTTGAATACATTACCTGCATAAACAAAGCCATCAGTGAAAAAAAGAATGATAACTCCTATTTTGTTATTTAAAGAGTTATGTTCCTTTCAAATGGCTTTAATTTGGAACATTATGTAGGTTCAACCAAAGTATTGCTAATTTCTATAGGGCTCAAATTCCAAATATTCAATGTCCATTAAACATGATTTCCATCATCTTAACTCCTAGACAACAATATATTGGTGCGAAGATTTGCATTCCATCTATTCAAAACACACAAGTGGTTAACTTACTTGTAAGAAAATTACTGATCTCTAACCGAACAGACCATACTTTTACGGTGCCAAAAATATACATCCGCTGTCACTAGTCCACCTCTATCAAACAAGATTTAGGCTCGAACAAACAAGATATAGGGATGACATTGCTTTCGTTTCTTTTCCTATCATGTAATCCCTGCAAAAAAGAGGCCCTCGGATGAAGAGCAAAAGTTCTCATGTATTATTACGGACTGTATGGACCTAGGAGGAATACTGCGTTATTTTGGTGTAATGCAACCTTTAAATGTTTGTTTTACAAGCTGGCAACAAAGAATGTATTTTACACGTGCATTTTTCGTTTAAATATCTTATATCTCGACTGCTAGTTCGAATTTATCTCCAACATAAAATTAAATGATGCATTCCAAACAAAGCCGAAAAATGTACTGATTCACATTTTTATATCTAAAGACTGCTGGTCTGTTGAAGATGTCGCAGTTTTACCATTTCACTTGGATAATATTTGGATAAATGATCCAAATAAACACAAAAAGTAAGATTAACCGTTTGAACTTTTGGATAGAAAGCTTACGTGAATAACAATATCAGTTAAAACTTAAGAATACTTGGAATAATTGTGTTTCGATGAATTCATTATCTTCGACCTAGTCTGTGGTCTATAGCACGAACTAAATCTTGGCTGTCGGGAATTTATAAACTGATCACTTAAATGCTGCAGTAGCATCGTTTGTCTTCTCAAGCAGGTATATGCAGGTCGACTTTGATTTTCCGGGGAGCGGCGCGAACTGGCCAGTCCCGACTCAGCTATAAAATATTCCGGCTTTGCCGGTAATTTCTTATTACTCTCATGGAATATTTCCAGGTGATAACCTTTACATGATTGACAAAACATGGAAATTCTGTAAGCTTCGCTTATATGGATTACCGGTGGCGTCGATATATAAACGCAAATAAGACAAGTACTGTTTCGCAATAAGCAAATACTTGTCTGAAACGCAAACTTGCAAAAATAAATGTTTGTTTTTTATCTCCAGTTTTTGTTTGAATGATTATTTCGTCGGCTTGTAAATGAAGCTCAATCACCTTTATACTTTTTTTTTCTTTTTCCCCTGTTAAAACGAAGCTTACATAGTTTTGTTATTCGTGAATAATTACATCGTTTATTACTGAGATTTAAATGAACGTGCCCATGAATGAAATCAAAATTGAGCTAGAACGTGTAAAACATACCAACGAAACCCCTAACTCAAATGTCTGAAACCACACTCGTATACACACACCATGTCACTTATCTTGTTCGGTCTGCAATCAATGCTAAAACAATATTATTATTTTTACAAGTACAGTAAAGTAGACAACACAAGCAAACATCATCACATTTTATCTAAATGGCGATCGTTTAGAATAAACTATAAGACCACCACCCTTTGAAGTAATTTTCTTGCCGAGAAGGAATACTTGCGAAACACCTTTAAAACAGTGAAATAATGCCAATATTTTGGTTTTTATAAGAATTAATTAAAACAAATATTTTTTGTAACAGTTTCATAGAAAATCGTCTTAACAACAACAAAAAAAATCAATGTGATCAGCACAAAGTTCAAGTGAATTAATAAATGCATCAACATACGAATACATTTCTTTCCGTCTCCTAACGGTCACTCACCTGATTTGACCAGATTTTCGGACCGAACTAGAATTACACTATATGAACGTTGATAATTAATACTGTCTATATAAATAAGCGTCGCCTGTCTGCTAAGTGTACAAATATGGCATCGACTGTGGAAAGTTCTGTGGTACCACTTTGACCTAGGAGGCATCCAGTTTAACGATGCAACTGCATTATTTCTACACGTCCTGAATAAAAGTATAATTAAGTATGCAAGAAACATGATTATCTGCATTAATGTCTTTTCGGTAAAGGTCTTTCTAATATTTTCTATATATCAAGCAATCAAACACCAGCCTCTACACTATCATTTTGCATGCGAACAGGTGGCATAGTCTAAATTATCCGTTCTGGACCGTGAGTCACTGTTAACCGGTGATCAGGCTAAAAATCTCAAGTTTGGTCGATTATAATATGTCGGTCATCAGGATGACCGACAAAAATTGTATATTGCTTACCTGTAAACAGGTCGCTTGTTCACGGGGAACAATATGTTTATATTTACGAGCTTGGTTCTCCGCAGAATCGTATGCAACTTACCAATCTAACCCAATAAATGTGGATCAAACGCCTCCCGCATTGCGACGTGTGTGTTCTCCGAACAACAAGGAATCATTATCCACTACACTGTATCAATGGGTGTTGCTCTACACGGTAAGTACTTACAGTCAGAAAGCAAGAAACCTTTACATAGCAAAGTTTCTGACGGAGGACAGAACATTAAACTTAAGTAAGATTGGTTTTTTTGTATTGTTTAAAAAAAACCGTTTTAATGTGAGACTATTGAAGTTGTGAAATTTCTATACATCTCGAGGATTTGAAAAGAACCACTTCCCTTTTGATTGTTGTTGTATTACTACCATTTTAATAATCTTGATTATTGTTGTTTTACTTATGCTTTTCGATAAACTATTAGATTAAAGGTATGTTTTTGCAGCTTATGATGTTCTTCCTGTAACTAACGTTGAACTAGCAACAAACATAACGCTACGAAATCTGACATTGACTCATGGAACAAAGTACTTCTTCACCGTCACAGCCTATAACAGTGTTGGTTTGCATACAACCGCCATATCTGATGGGTTTGTCGTTGACATGGATAAGCCTGTCGCCGGAATCGTGTTCAATACAGCTAGATATCGAAACAAAGCATTTCACTCCCGCATCGATTCTCTTGGCTTTTCCTGGAACGTTTTCAAGACGCCTTCTCGGGAATAAGAAACTTTTACATATCATTATATGACGCATCAACTAGAACCTCTATATCAGGAGGTTTCAAAAATGTCAGAATGCAGACGGGTTTTACATTCTCTAACTTAAGTTTAGAACATGCTATGACATATTACGGTGTTGTTAAGGCGGAGGATAACTTAAGGCATGCGAGCAAAGAGGTCAGTTCCGAACACGTTGTTGTTGTCCTTACCCCACCGAGAGGACTTACATGTGTTAACTTTACCGAAGTCAGCTTCGTTGAAGGACATCTTAACGACAACGGAATACATTCACTCGTCATTACTACCAGAATTCATGAGAAAACACTTTACAAAATATGGGGGCATTTGAACAAATCCAGGGAAATCCCAACCATAAAAAACATTGTCCTACACTTAAATAGATTTCATAAGAGACTACCAACCATCGCAAGACATGACGGAGTAGAAGAATTTCAGCATATTTTCTTATCACAGACAAATAACTTGGTGAATTTCTCTGTAAGTGTCAAAAATGTAAATAATATAACCACATATATAGCGATCAGCGAATGCATCAATACTGTCGAGGAAGACAAATCTGCAGTTTCAGTTAGACAAATTTCTAAGACTATGTTTGAAGCGAGTATATATGTTGTCGACGATGAAAGCTCGTTGTACAAGGTACATGGGTAAAAAAATAAAATTTTCAGCAAGTATTGGGCAAAAAAGTCCTTTTGCCATTAAATCCTTCTTTTCGTATAATGTTTTAGATAACAATTTTTAAGTGTATAAATATATATGTTGATTCTTCCCACAACATTGACAGTTTATTTTTTTAAATAAAAAAGCAGCATTCTTTTGCTAACAGGTATCTATGATATCTTTAAGAGTAAAATGTTTTCTAAAATCAAAATATTAAATAAATTTGAACTTATTGACATATGGTTTATTCCAATTTAATTTACTTCTTAAAATTGTGAGCCAATTATGTTTACGATACAGGTTGAAATAGGCGCTGGAACGACAAGAGGCGGATTCCAAATAAAACCTTTGACAAGAATTCATCATGAACTGAGCCAAAGTTTTATGTTCGCTGATTTACTTCACGGTACTTCAGTTTACGTAACGGTAGTAGCCGAAAATAGGGCAGGACTGAAATCTGTGTTTTATGCTGAACCTCTTATCGTGGACCGTAGCGCTCCGCTACTGACAGACTTGTCAGCTAAAACACACACTACCCAAGTCAATGAAACTGGGAATCTTGAGACACTTGCGGTCGTAGATGGTTCGTGGAAGGTATCTGATGACGAAAGTGGCAGCAAGTACTGTTTCTGTTCACTAGGTTAATACAATTAATGCAAAAGTCTTTAAAAAATAATTATTAAACAAGTGATAGAGAAAACGGATGGTAATAAAAAATAAAGCAGAAATTGTTGTTGTAGAGCAATATATTGATATTTTTTACTTCCGATTCATGCTTTCTTGTCAAATCCATGTCTTTTCTCACTCAACATTGCAAATATTCCCATAAAACCGTGCATCTTCGTTGTCCCCTGAAACAGTTTTGTAATATAAGATTGCCATAAAATAAACATAAAATCTTTGAGGATAAATAGCTTGCAATTTTGATGAAACAGCTGTCACTTTACTTTTTACTATAAGTAAATAATTGCATTGTCCAAGGTTATAAAACTGAGCATGGAAACCAGTCTCAAATCTCAAGCATCTGATTTGCTGAAATGGCGACCAGTCGCCATTTCAGCCAATCATTTGATTGAGATTTGAGATGGTTTCCGATTTCAGTTTATAACCTTCAGCCCATGTGTATGCTTCAGGTCACGAAGCGATGTCATCTGATGTACAATCCGCCTGGCTTACACAATCAGAGACCTCGTGTACGTCGGACCAGGTGATACTACATCATGGCGATATGATCTACCTTAACGTAAAATGTGTCAACAATGTAGAGATGTCTGTAGAACTATCCTCCAGACCATTGAGGATCTCGCTCCATGAGCCGAATATACAATCTACATCTGTATCGTTCGTGCCTTTGAATGACGTCTGCTCCATGTACACATCACCAGATGACTTTCCTATTGCTGTACAGTCCAGAATCTCTGACGTGCAGTTTAGATGGGACGGTTTTGTAGATCCCTCAGGAATAGATCATTTTGAATTTCGTCTAATGCAAGGCGATTCGGTGGTTTATGACTGGACAAATACGGGTTTGGAACAGATGGTAGTTCTACGAGGTCACTATTTCGAACATGGAAATATAACGGCTGAGGTTCGAGCCGTAAACTCTGGATTACATACCAGCGATCTTGTACGGTCAACCATTTTTATTGTAACTGATCCGCCCGCTTTAACTGGTAAACATTTCTACTTTTATGTGTAAATTACTTTTTTGATCAAACACAATATCTAGTATAAAGATGTCTATTAAATGGCACCCCGTTATCAACGCTCTTGTCATGAAAAAAATGAGTTACATGAATACGCAAACATTCAAACGCCACAGTGGAAAACATAGCCTCTAAACAAATTCACAAAGCCAAAACAACATATACGAAGAAGAAAAAATGCGTTTTTCAGTAAATGGCAATAACCTATATATGACAGAAAACTAACAAAACATAGAGTCAATAAATCGGTACTTGTAACTGACTTAACAGTTTAAAAAAAACACAAAAAGAAATTGTTTTCAATATCACTGTGGGGAATCACATGATCAAAATAATCTCTAAGCTATAGGAAAATTTTGAATTTTGTTTGAAAGTTTTTATTTCTGATTTGCACAAATAGAATTTATAAATGTACTATCATATGACCACAGACTATATGTTTTATACTGCAACTGCTAACAAGTGTTTTGTTTATAAATTTACCAGATTAAAATATTGTCAGTATAATTATACCTTCCAGTAGGCATATGATTGGCTACATAATAAAGCTTCACACAAACCATGGACAAAATATACTTCATTTTTCATTGTTTTACATTTGTTTAGAGATTATTTTGATCATGTGATTCCCCATAGTGAATATTAATGTGCAAAGATATTGTTTTATATCTGATGTCATATTAGATATTTTGATGAGGTTTATAACTGTGTAGCACCTAAGCACGAATCAAAACTACAGCATTTATATTTTTTTCTTAGATCAACCTCTTAGCGTAACCAGACATGGACGAACGATAACAATGAATTGGAAAGGTGTGTTTGAAACGAAGGACGGCGTTCCATTATCGTACAGTGTTGTTGTAGGAACAAAGGCTGGCGTTACAGATATCCTTGACCTTAACTACACCAGCGGAAACGTAATTGACGTTGCCATACCTAAGTCCACAATCATAACGCCAAATCCGACGGACGTGTTCGTACAAATCACGTGCATATATGCCACAGGCTTGGCTACAACGTACCGAACAAGAGTTAAAATTGAATGAACGAGCACAATAATGTACACGTTTGAAGACATTTTGAAGACGTCTTTTCTGATATTGAGTGCCAGTATAAGGTCCGCTTCTTGCCAAAATGACAGCTTTACATTTTCCGAGAACTGCGTTAAATTTGAACACCATGTAAACAATTTAAATTTGAACACCCTGTAAACAATATTAGGATGACTTTCTCTTTGTTTGGCATACATTCAAGATTTATCTTATGCACATATTATTTAATGCCCATGTTTTGGGCAATAAGTATTCATGTATCTGCTGATAAATTTCGTAGCCCTTACAAATCTTTGTTCAATAATTAAAAAATAGTTTTGCATTCTTTTGCCCAAGGTTATAAAACTGAGCATGGAAACCAGTCTCAAATCTCAAGCATCTGATTGGCTGAAATGGCGACCAGTCGCCATTTCTGCCAATCAGATGCTTGAGATTTGAGACTGGTTTCCAATCTCAGCTTAATAACCTTGGGCATTTAGCTAATACTTTTGCTTCGTGCTTCTATAAACACATGTCCTTTTTTAGAGAAATATCTCGACAAATATACCTTTTTAAAGAAATACTTTGTTTATTTTCTTTTCTTTTAACAGTTCAAATGCTATCCACGTGCAATTAAGTTAGATTTAAAAGTGGCTTATTTTAAGGTAATTAAAGTGTGATGGATAAACTAAATTAATATTCATACTGAAGAGCATAATAGTACTGACGCAAACACACTGACTTTTGATCAGAGAGTAATGCACACGCTTAATACAGTAAAACCTGTGCAAACGACCACCTGATCACTCTGGGTAAACCAAACTGTATCTCAAGCGGATGTTGATGAGCTGATTAGCATTTCGACATCACTCCGTCGTGCATATGCCGGGTTTAAAACTCGATATTGGCCATATAAATCGTAAATACTGTAAGTGACTTTTGTTTATTTTAACACTGATAACATTCGTAGCATTTCTGTATATCTGTTTATCCCAACTCGACCATTATTTTCGGATAATCAGGGATAATCACTGACTGGAATGAGCAATATATGCCACTGTCGTGTGTAAATGCTTTGTTTGCCAATAATGCGTCAAAAAGGGCAATACTTCCTGCAAACAAGATAATGCTAAGTATGTTAACTTGCAATTAGTTAACCTCCTAAAACAGAACTACCGATTGTTATGAAGAAATAATACTGAATGTTGCACATGTGTCTTTTTCGTACTGTATGCCTTATTGCATAAATAAAAGTAATCATTTGTATCTTACTTGCGAGCATTGTGTATCAATTATTGTGAGGAAAGTTTGGTGATTTGATGAAATCTGTATCATTTCTGTGAGCAGTATTATTTGATTTCATCTGTTTTGAAGGTACACAATCGTAAAGAAGTAATTTTTAAAGGATCATGTAGAGATAACTGTTATAGCTTATGTATTGCAACCGTCTCAGCGGACCTTAGACATGACCTGTATTGCCGTAGGACCATTACGCCATTAATTGTGGGTTTAAAAAAGGCATTTTCCTGCATTTACAAATGCGTATCTTTCTGTATGTGCAAAACACCATAACATAATTTATCAATCAAGTTTAAAAAGCTATATATAAGCTCTTTATGACTTCACTTGTTTATATCTTAACTGTTTAGTTTTTCTTTTTAGGTGATGGATCTCGATATGGATCTCGATATGTCATTGGCTGTGACATTGAAGTTTTTGTAGAATGAACTTTTATTCTGATCACTTTCAGAAGCATTAAATATTTTAATTTTCAAGTTGGATTCTGGATGGCGAATTACTACATGGTCAATGATGGAATTGAAGTCTTTTTCCTTCACTTGACAATATATGCACTGGTATTCTTCCATGTTGATCTGGAAAGAAATACATATTAAAATATTTAGTAGATTTTAATGAATTATTAACATTGTCTTTAATTAAATCACCGGTTTGAATATAAGGGCCTACAAATTGTTAAATCCAAGCCCTAGACTAGTTAAATACAATTAGATAACTTATAATCATTATGTTGACTCACAATAATTGATACAGAAATCGCAACGAAAACTTTCAATAAGGCATACAGAGTTGATATAGAATCTCGCAGTAATGCATACAGTAAGGTGACAATAAGGCATACAGTCATTGTGCAACACCTTGTCCAGACTTTATGCAAGTTCGTCTATTGTGTATTCCGTTTCATAGGTATGCATATGTTCGTTTCAAACCAATGTGTTAAACAATGATTTGATAATAATAACTATACAGTTTTCCACGTACTACTTGGGGAAAAAGAATGTTTTGCATGGGCAATGATGTGTTCTGCTTGTTCTGGGTCCGTGATTTCGCAAGATTTTAAGAAAAGCACACTAAAACAGATGAAAACAGACTGCGATAAACAAACAATATTTTCTTAAGTGGTAATATATATATATATAAATCACTTACCGTTCTCACGATTTAAACTATCAAATACACAATTATTCACTGTCATGTGTGTTCATGAACAGTACCGCAATGGCCATCAGCTCGCAACATCCGCGTGGGATACAGTTTGGTTTACCCAGAGTGGAGAGCGGCCACCTGTCAACAACGACCATTTCCGTTTCCCCTCCCCCCCGTTGAAATTTTCTATATTGCATAACTGTTCATAACGGGCAACTGCCGACCGCGACCAACGACCATTAAAAATCGACCCCCAAAACCCAGATTTGGCTGTAAACAGTGACCAGGTGCACCCTGTCAACAATGTATTAACTTAATTTTCGCCAATTAAACAATCAATGTTGCTATTATGGTCCTTTTTCTCGCACGATGTGTGAAAACAGTATTTGTGTGGTCGCTTGTGATGTTGCTGTGGTCGTTTTGATTTGTAAATCCGCCAAATATGTGCTAATTACACGGCAATTAAAGCCGATTGTTAAACAAACATGAAAATGATTGGATTATTTTTTATCTTAATTGTCTATTGTCAAAAGTTATAATAATAATAATAATAATAATAATAATAATAATAATTATAATGATAATAATGAATTCTCTATTTTAAGATGGTAAACTCTTAAGTTTTATACATAGTCAAATAACAATTATACAAAACTTATTTTCAAGAGGCCATCTAACTACACACACGCACACACAACAATAATACAATAATAATAATAATAATAATAATAAATAATAATTATTAAATAATAATAAAAATAACAACACAAAAGCACACACGTTTACCGAGAAGTGTTCTAAGAAGTCAAAATATTTTTAGCAAGTAAGTTTTATACGTCTTTTTAAAAATTTCAAGTTCCGATATAGATTTTATTGAAGCTGGAATTGTATTCCAGATCACCACTCCAGAGTAACTGAATGTCTTTTTAAGGTATTCTGTGTTTGGTTTAAGGAAAACTAGATTTAAATTACTTTGGGATCGCAAATTATAGTTTTCATTGTTACGTGTATGAATTAATTCTCTCATGTATGAAGGAGCTAAATTGTTAATAGTTTTATAATCGAGAATAGCAATATAGTATTTAAAGCGGTCTGTTATTGGTAACCAGTTTATGATTGTTGAAAAGAATTAACCGTTGCACATTGGCTTGTTTAGGAAATACCAGTTTTGCAAATTTATGTTGAAATTTGAAGACCTTATCAAACAGTCTTTTTGAGCATCCTCCTCATGTAACTAACCCATAATCTATAATTGGAGTAACATAAGCATTATAAAACATTTCTTTCATTTCATGAGTGAGATATTTTGATATGCGATGAAACAGATATAATTTTGACTTGAGTTTTTTGCACACATTGTCTATTTGTGTTGACCATTTCATGGTTTTGTCTACGGCAACACCTCAAATAATCTGAGTTTCAACATTTTAAATTTGCAATTGATTTATTGAAACATTTAGAGGAGCAGAAGGTTTTAATCTTAGATTTTGACCAATGAGCATGCAAGTTGTTTTTGCAGGATTTAATGCCGTGCTGTTTAAAGAACACCAGTTGTTTATATTAATAAGATCTTTTTGAAGTTTTTCTTGAACATCAGAAACATTCTTTGCAGAACAATGTAAGGTTGAATCATCGGCATACATGTCTAGATTAGATACTGGTGCCGTTAAAGGTAGGTCATTGACATAAAGCAAAAATAAAAGAGGACCTAGAATAGAACCCTGGGGTACCCCGGACTTGATACGGAGTTTTTGTGACTCGAAATTATTAACCTTGACAAATTGGTGTCTATCTGTTAAATAAGATTTAAACCATTTTAACGCCTGGTTATCGAAGTGATAAAGTTTTAGTTTATGCAGAAGAATTTCATGATTAACCATGTCGAATGCTTTGCTAAGATCTAAGAATACACTCCAACTAGTTTACCACTATCAATATCTGTCATCCAGTTATCAATTAGGGTTTTCCTAAATCCAGCCTGAGTCTTGCGTAAAATGTTTGTAGATTGCAAAAACTCATGCTTTGATTTGCCACGTGGCGTTCAATAATTTTTGAAATAGTGTTTAAAATTGATATCGGTCGGTAATTATTAGGGTCTTCTCTTTGCCCTTTTTTATGAAGAACTGCTGCCTCTTTAAGCTTGTTGGGAAAATCGCCTAACTCTATGCAATCATTAATAATTTTCGCAATAGCAGACGAAACATAATCACAACTTATTTTTAAAATACGTGGTCCAATTCCATCAGGCCCAGAAGCCTTCTTTATATTAAATGAATCTATTATCTTTTTAACCTCAAATGGCGTAATTAATTTTATAGTAAATATTTCAATATTTCATCTAGATAAAGTTTAAATCATTGAAATATGTGATACACAAGTTGGAATTTATTAGTGAGTTAGCAATATCAATAAAATGACAATTCAGGGCATTTATTATGTCGTGTTCCTTATTTAAAGTGCTACCGTGAAATATTAGTGTAGATGGCAATGAACATAGTTTGTGAATATCATCCGAGGACACAGTTTTAATATGTTTCCACAGTAATTTTGAATCCGAATTGTCTTTAATAGCATTATTGTAAAAAATTGTTTTAGCTTGTTCAATAAGTTTTATAGTATTATTACGCCAAGCTTTGTAGTTATTCCAATCCTTTTAGGCATGAAATAAATCCCTTGTTTTCCGAGCATGTTTAATTTCTTACGAGTACCAATCAGGTTGATGTTGTCTTTTTATGCGTTTAACTGTTATCGGTGCGTGTTTATTTAACACATCATAGAATATGTTGTAAAAAATATCAAGCGCATCAGAAGGGTACGGTATTGATTCAACATAATCAATGTCATAGTTGAAAAGATCCGTATTAAATTCGCTTTCATTAAATTTGCTCAATGATCTGTATTTTATCGTAGTATGTCAACTTGGTGAGTTACAACGCATTTGCTTGATTTTTTCTGGTAAAATATATAGGATAATGATCGCTCAAACTGATTTTGGGAACAGTTACCTCAATAATATTTTCAGGAAAGGTTGAGTATATGTGGTCAATAATCGAGTTGTTCGCTTCAGTTACCCTGGTTTGGGATTTTACCATTTGCGTCATGCCTAAACACATAATTGTTGCATTCCATTTTTTATTTTTAAATCCTTTATCTGGCGAGAAATCAAAATTATAATCCCCAAGAGAATATATTTCATCAAACAATTCATGTGCTTTAGTTACTTGTTGTTCGTAAAAAAGCAACATATGCATATCAGGAATCGCCACACTCAAAAAAACACAGCCTAAAGACTCTATCCAACTTTGTAATGCGGAAGGCGGTCTATACACAAAGTTTAAAATGAAAGGCTTTCCGTTTGAAACAATTATTTCAATAAAAAGTGATTCAAAGATATCATTTTCGAGGTCTTATCTTCGCCGATATAAAACATTTTCTTTTATATAAACTACTATTCCACCACCTTGTTTTGAAAATCTGTCTCTTCTTTCCAAATTATAACCATGCATATGAATTTCATCATTTACAGTATTCTCAGTCAAAAACGTTTCGCATAATCCTAAAACATGAATGGGATCTTCTAAAAGTTATATATTGATTTCATCCAATTTCGGTAAAATATGTTGAATATTAAGATTAACTACACGAAATCCTTTGCTCGCGAATTGAAATGGTGAGTATTGTTTTGTGGCATTAACACAGTTTGCAGAGTACGCATTGCGTTCATCGCTGCATGAACTGTTATTACACATTGAATTAGTCTGCATTAGTAATTTAGCATTTAGTTTTTTTTCACCCAAAGGAAAATTACATGTACATATATTAAAAAGATTATTACATTAAGAACATAAATCATTAAAAACATTAAACATATTTTGATTTGAAATATAACTATTAGATTCTTTGATACTGCTCAGAGTGTCCTAGTACTGTCCATAGTGTTTATTTTGATGTGACCTGGAGTTACCTCCAATTCGATAACCTGAAGCCGGCGACCAAGAAGAACGTTGTAGACCTTGTCTCGGGTAATGATAACCGCGAACTTCGGTGGGATTCCCCCTGGGCGGAAATCTTCGGTAGTTTCCGTGATTGTCAGCTTGCTTCGAACGGTAGAAACTTTCTGTGGTTCGCTCCTTTATTACTACTATTGACTTGTGTATTTTATGTAATAACGTGCTGGTTCCACGAGGTGATAGATGGATGTTGTCAAGCTGAAACATCTGACGTGCAGTATTCCCATTGCCGTAATTGAAAGCGGAAGAGTGTTCAATACAGGTGATTTTGCGTATTTGGCAGATTTCTTTTATTATTTTGTTTAGATGCGAAACATCTACATCTTGGCGTGGACAAACTGTGCATATAAATATTTTACAATCATTTACCTCAAGAAAGTCCATCATCTTTTGAAATTCGTGTTGTATCGCCTGGATAGATTTTCCGTTTGAAATGTCATTTCCACCAACCGTTGAACGATTACATTTTTTATAATTACAATGACTTAGTTCCGTTTTGATATAAGTAGATATTTCTGCCGTATCTGCACCTCGTATTGTTCTTACATCAGTTTGTTCCTGAAGACCGCGGATTTTTATTCCCTTAAGGATGGAATCGCCAATAATCAGCGTGGTTGATTTATTCTTTTTGTACAGTCAAATTGTTCATTAACATGTGATTCAATTTCCTCAACTTTCTTTACTTCTGTGTTTTTTGAAGGCAACGATTTCGACTTAGTGACTCTTTCATGCCGAGAAATATTTTTAGTAGGGATAATGTGATTTTCTGTAACTTTCTGAGATTTCAGATGATCAGAAATTGACTGAAATCTGCGTTGAATAGTTGTTGTTGCTACAGTTAGTTCTGATTGGATATTCTGAGTTGAATCAGCAACACATTCAATTTGATGGCTAACTGAGTTGACGTTGGTAATTGCTTGATTTTTAATACTTTGAATTTGATCTTGAATTTGCGCAAATGTCGTCGATGTGCTGCTTCAACATACTATAAAGTCCGGCAATACTTTCTTCGATGTTTGAGAGAATACTATTGGAGGGCTGCTCATATTCTTTTTTCTCATTCTCTATCTCACAGTCACATGGATTCTCGGGATCAGAAGTGGAAATATTTAGAATTTGATCATTTACAGAATGTACATAACTGGCCGTTTCTGTGTTTGTCATAATTTCAAGACTGTTTTTGTAGAGGTACTCATTGATCTCTCAGATCTGTCATCAAAATGATGCATTAACGTCTCCTTGATGTCATTATTAAATTGAGCTAATGTTGTGTTGTTTTTTATGACCGCTGATTCTACCGTGTCTAATATTGCAGGCAAGTCAGTCTCAACAAATTCTTCGGCTTTTCTGCCATTAACAAGACAAGAGCAAGTTGTGTGATACATATTAAGAGTATACAAGTGTGACTTACCACTTGCTAGCTTGTATTTCGTTTCTACCAGATTTCCTCTATTGTAAGTTACCGGAATTCGTGTACAACTCAATGAATCACCTTCCTTCCCGAAGTAATCACGAACAGCACTTTTCAAAAGTTGATAGGTTCCGGAGTTAACTGTAAGCTTGATTCCACCTCCTGTGTGTAAAATTTCAATTTCATCGCGTTCCGTAGCTTGTAGAATCTTTTTCAGTGATTTATTTAAATAATAATATCTACATTCTTGTTCTCCTTTATTATCGGCATTATTACACGTTTCTTCAATGCTTACGTTAACGTTGTTAACCTTATTTCTTATTTCATCAGTCATTTTCTTTCAAATGGAAATAATTTTTACATCATTTTGTTGTTTTTCTAAAGCTCTATAAATTGATGCATATTTTCTGATAAGCGTTGTTAATATTATTTTTTTAATCTATTAAAATGAATTTTTACTTTGACGTCAAGAATTTTTAAACTTCAGTCTACAGATCTTTATATTACTCGCTTTTTGACAAGTATATTACACAACTGAGAATCAGAATTCAACCAAAACAAGATTTAGTACCTACTATGTATTGGTTGCCTAAAGCACATCTTAAGCAAGATTTATCACCATCTTCACTTTGTGCACAACTACTAAATTATCCCAAGGCCCAAGATAATAAAACTGAGATTAGAAAACAGTCTCAAATCTCAGGCATCTGATTGGCTGTAATGGCGATCAGTTGCCATTTCATTTCAGCCAATCAGATGCTTGGAATTTGTGATTTAATTTTGATGTTTTTGGCACTGCACTCTTGAAATCTTTTCTTGCCACAATAAAAGAACATGTAATTAGGTAGGCCTATTGCGAATAGGTTTTTAAAAAGTCATAAAAATAATGTTCAGGCACTCTTTGTCAATATAGATTTTACATTGTACGATTCACTTATTTAATAAGAGACAACCTGACAAATCTCATTGAAGAAAAACTTGCCATGAACATATAGCATTTTTACACATGGTTCTTATGATATTTATATTTTATGGACTTGTCAAGACCTGATCGAGAGGCTCTCTTTCTTACTGTGTAATATTCGGTATCTATTTTTATAAACAAGAAATAGATATCTTAATGGGAACTAATTGTTCACCCCCGTGTTGCTGATCTCTTTTATACAGCTATGAAAAAACTATATGTTACCTCTTTCTATAGAAAATCAAGATGACATTATTAAAGCCTTAAACAACATCTCGAGGTACGCTGGCTTTTAATGCCCCTGAAAGGGAGGCATATAGTCATCGCACCCTCCGTCTGTCCGTCCGTCCAAAATGTCAGACAGGTAAAATCTTGCTCTCGCTTCTTCTCCAAAACCGCTTGAGGGACTTCATTGAAACTTCACAGGAGTGTTTCTCACCAAGCCTAGTTGTGTATATCGACAGGAATTTCCGCTCGGATTATATTTGACCGAATTATGGGCCCTAAGTCGTTTTTATGTTTATTGTATAGGTGCATTGCAAATCTTGCCCTCGATTCTTCTCCAAAACCGCTTTAGGGGTTCCACTGAAACTTCACATGAGTGTTTGTCACCAAGCCTTGTTGTGCATATCGTCAGGAATTTCTGCTCGGATTATTTTTGGCCGAGTTATGGGCCCTTAGTCATTTTAATATATAGGTGGATTACATTAACCAAACGACATTTACTATAACTTCTATAAAAAAAATCTTGTCCACGCTTCTTCTTCAAAACCGCTTGGGGTATTTACAAAAACTTCACAGGAGTGTTTGTCACCAAGCCTAGATGTGCATATTGTAAGGAGTTTCTGTTCGAATTATTTTTGGCAGAGTACTGGACCCTTAGTCTTTACTATATAATTTCTATATTAAATTCTTGTCCATGCTAAGTCTCTAAAACCGCTTGGAGGATTTCATTAAAACATCACCATGCCTAGTTGTGCATAATTGTCAGGAGTTTCCACTTTGATAATTTTTGCCAGAGTTATTGGCACTTGTTTATTTTTTACTATAACTTCTATATAAATATCTTATCAACGCTTCATCTGCAAAACCTCTTAGCGGATTTCATTTAACTTTCACAGGAATGCCTGTCACCAAGCCTAGTTGTGCATAACGTCAGGAATTTCCGCAAGTTATGGACCCTTAATCAATTTTACTATATCTTTATTACAACATTGTCCACACTCCATCTCAAAACCTTTTTAGCAGAGTTATTGGCCCTTACTCATTAAGTTTTCTTAACTTCTATTATATAGTGAGGGATTTACTTCAAAACTTCAATATCATATGTGGTAAGGTCCATAACTCTAATAATCATATTCCAGGATAATCTCTCCTTTAATCTTAACATTTTCCTTAAAAATTATAATATTTTACTATAACTTGTTTATTACTCGAGATATTTACATATACTACAGACTTTAAACAAATGATCCTTTTCATCTTTCACATTTAATGCAGTATGCTTCATCTCTTCCACATGCATATTTTTGTTATTACATATTTTAACCAATTTGATTTCAAAGCTACATTTCGGAATCATATGTCAATTTTCATTGACAGCTCTTGTTTTCAAGTTCACTAATACATTATTAAAATGATCAATAATATCCTAAATATCAATGTCTTTGATTGAAATGCAACACCCAAATATAAGTTTTCGTAAAGCGGATTTCGATATGATCAAAAATAAGAAAACACCCTATAGCTTATTTACGGTTTTCTGCAAATATCATGACTGGTCTGCTCAACCATTTCGTCGCAGTCACTCGCGTTTTTTTCCCGTTCAACTCCTTTTTTACTGTTTGGCGGAGCTCGCTTCACTCCTTGTGGATTGTGATGGGTTTTTGGCCCCGTAAGGAAGGCATATAGTAGTCGAACCGTCTGTCCGTTCGTTCGTCTGTCCGGTATTTCGTGTCTGCTTGATTTCTGCATGGATTTAAAAATAACGAGGCAGAAATTTCATACACGTAAAGAGGACGTGTCGCGCAAAAGACCCGGGTTAGTTGCTAAAGAGGTAAAAGTCATAATATCTGGTACTGCAATGGTGGTCGTGTCCGCTCAGTGACTGTCTTTTCTTGATGAATGTTAAAATAACCTGGCAGAAATGTCAAACACATGAAGACGACGTGTCGCGAGCAAGACCCATGTCGGTTGCTTGAAGGTCAATGTCACACTTAGAGGTCAAAGTCATAATCTCTGATAGTGCACTGGTTGTCCGGTCATGTCCGCCCAATCAATTCTTGAGGGATTTTAAAATAACATGGCAGAAATGAAGGAGACCTGTTGCACACAAGATCTAGGTCATTTGCTTGAAGGTCAAGCTCACAATTTGAGGTCAGTCATAATCCCTGGTACTCCAATATGGTGGTCGTGTCCGCTCAGTTACTTTGTCGTTTCTTGGTGGATTTTAAAATAACCTGGCAGAAATGTCAAACACATCAAGAAGACGTGTTGTAAAAAAGACACAGGTTGGTTGGTTAATGGTCAAGGTTACACTTAGAGGTCAAACTCATTATCTCTGATAGTGCACTGGTGGTCCGGTTGTGTATGTTCAGTTTCCCTCACATCTTGAGGGATTTGAAAATAACCTTGCATAAATGTGTTATGCATGAAGACGTATCGCACACGAGGTCGGCTGTTCGAAGGTCAAGGACACACTGGAAGGGAATCAACATTCTTCTCCTTAACCGTTTGACAGATTTTTTAGGAAACCTTACAGGAATGATCCTTGGGTGACCCGCTATGAAAGTTGTTCAAATGGTTCTGTTCCTTTGCATATTTAGATAACAGGAGCTAAAATAGATTTTTAATTTATAAACTTAAGAAGATAAAGGGCAATGTTAATTTCTCACGGTTATTCGTAAAAACCATCTGTAAATTTAAAAAGAAAGGTTACCAACATGATATTTTACAGCGCTCTGCATGCTTGGTGATTAACCCTTCTAAAGTTGATCATTATGCTTACCTCTTTGGTTGCACGACTGTGGCAGGGGTTTAAGAGTTTATAAAGGTTTATAGAGGAAATCTTTTCTTAATAGAACCTAGAAGCTCGATTTGTTTTCTTTTATCCATGTCATCGTGTTCTTGCTGATTTTACTCCAGGAGCTCTGGTCTCGGTTAGATCATTGAGTACCCACCCTTTGGCTTTGCAATGCTATTAGATTCTTATGTTTTATATGTTTGTGTGCTTTTGCATGCAACATTGTTGAGCCAATAAGTGGGTTGGAGTTGTTTCACCAAGACAACTTATATTTGTTTTGTGATATGAGAACCTGTTGGGACAAGTGTGAGGTTGGTGCACCCTAGAACCTGGTTTAAACCCCCCAGTGGCAATTTGATTTGCCACTGAACGTTCCAAGGCGGTAACCCCTCGGGTTCTCATTTTTGTTAATTGTTAGTGGTGTCTCTTTTGAAACTGATCATTTTATTAACCATGCTCTCTCCTTCTCTTCTTCTTGACTGTGTGGGAAGGCTGTTTTTTTCTGAATGTGGCGATTCTTGATATGCATATTTCACCTTTTTTTCAAAGTAAACACAATTTGCTTTACTGGACATGACTTCGGGGGCATATGTCTGTTTACAACGACATCTCGTGTTTTTAAATATAGATAATAGCAATTTTCCATCTCTTGTCAACAAATATATTTAAATGAACTCCAGCTGGATAACCCGAACACTTCAATCTAAATCTTACCATGGCCAAGCACTGTGTCTTGAGTCTGTAGTCTACGAACACGGCCCAAGATCATAACACTAAGATGTGAGATCAGTCTCAAATCTCAAGGCCAGTCGCCATTTCAGCCAATCAGATGCTTGAGATTTGAGACTGGTTTCCAATCTCTGTTTTATAACATTCAGCCCATGGTTGTGAAACTACCGCCGCTCTACGACTTTCTTTTTAGATTGTGATGTTCAACGTGCAACATTTTACGGGATTTCACAGCTTGTTTCAGAGCTGTGACGAATCGTAAGATTTTTATGACCTTAATATTCGCGCGGCAGAAAAAGTTTTTTTTTTTAAAGGAGTATCTGTAAACCACAGTAATGAAAAAGAATGTTTTGAAAATTTTATGACCTATATCAACGTATGAAAAACAAAGACACATCAGTAACATTGATTTGTGCAAAGTTTTATTGGACTGTTTTTTGCCGTTTGAGAGATTTTGATATTTTTCTTTTTATCTATGATTTTGTTATGACAAAAGGAGTAACCCCTTAAAACAATTAACATAATTTGTGCATGTTCCAGTTCTCGAACATCCTAGTTTCCTTATCTATTTTCATCATAATTTTACTAAATATTTCCACGTTTTAAAGCAAAAGAGATGTGTCGAATTATGCTCTTATTGTTTTCAATGTTTCTTTTGAAATTGTGTGCTTGTACAACTCATGGTATAGAAACAGACATTGACAAAGATCTACCAAAGACGGTATGGAGTACTTCACACTTCGGTGATAATTCAGAAAGTTTAGATTTAAAACTAAATTCCTAGCCCACATGGATAACCAACAACAGAGAATCCTGAATTGGAATCCTCTGTGAGTAATCTCAACAGAATCGTCGATGTTTTGCGACTACAAATGGACTTCCAAGTGCGAGGGAACACAAAACTTCGAGCTGAGTTTTACAGTTTCAAGATGCAGAAATTATCAGCACATAAAGCAGATTTCACAAACAAAGTAAGCTCGACACAAGTAGCTTCGGAACAACAAAATATTGACAAGCTTGACGTTCAAGTTAACAATAAATCGGGAAAAGCTGAAAACGTGGACCCTCAGTTTATGAAAATAATTAGAAAACCACCGCACTCACAGAGGAATGATAGAACAGGATCAATTAAAGACAAGATTGATCAGCAAGATGCAATTTCCCGCAACGGAAGACAATTTAACAGTCAACGAGTCGCTTTTTCCGCTTATCTTGACCACGAACTGCAACACATTGCGGCGGATACTACTATCAAATGCAACCGAATTCTTCACAATGAGGGCACTAGTTACAATGCTTTCAACGGCATCTTTACGGCTCCAACATCTGGGACCTACTTCTTTACATTCACTATACACAGTCAGGATCGTGAAACCAATGTCCGATTGGTGCAAGATGGGCAGAATATTGTAGGAGCAGTAACACAATCAACTCATGGAGAAAACAACATGGCTAGCAACAGTGCTATAATTCATGTCAACGTGGGTCAAAGTGTTTGGCTAGAGCAAATAACTGACCAAGACGGACAGTTAATTAGTACTCCCGAATACAGACAAGTCACCTTTACTGGGTTTCTCCTACCTTAGACGGATAACGTCTTTATAATGCTGATTCAACAGTAATTAACAGTAAAAAGTACGGAAATACTAAAATATAATGCAATTTTACATTCCAAAATATTTATTGAAATAAAATTATTCAGACAATAATTTAGTCTTATCGACACTATAAACACATGATCAACATAGCAAATAACGTTATAGTACCGATAATTCTAGCAAAATTAGGGCAATTGATCTGATTTGAATAGACCGATTACTATATTGTATTTAATTTACGGCGCAAAGCGGGGAATGCCATGAAACGAACTTTGTTTCAAGACTGGGTAAAACCTGTTTAAATCGGGAATTAAATCGGCACCGCCATTGCAACATGGGGTAACTACCAATGTCTTAAATGATAAAGTTACGTTAATAACGTTAATAACATTTATTTGAGCAAAGTTTAATTGAGCTGTATTGTCCCGCTGGAGAGATTTTGATAGTTTTCTTTAGAGCAACGACTTTATTTAAGAGCTTGCCACACTCCTCCCAATCCTGTTCATCGATAAAAAGAATATATCAAAATCTCAATAATGGCAAAAAGCTGTTCAATGAAACATTGCATAAATGAATGTTGCTAATGTATCTTGATTTTGCATACACTCAGTAAGACACGTTAGAACAGTAAAGAAAACAAGCTAGACCTTAAAATTGCTTTAAATTCTTTTTACATAAATTCACACAAACTAAGTGATACAAAACATAATTTAAAATTCTCACGTGAGTGCAATGTTAATGACAAGAAAATGTTGTGTACTTTGTATAAATCTTTCAACTACTAAACGACAAATCAGTGATTGTCATCCGTTTTCGTGACCAGGAAGCGACCAGAATATTGAAGGTCAAACACACTTAAAATTACTAATATCTCGTAAAGTTTACATATGTAAGTCACGAGGACACAATAAATTTTTGTCACTACCATATTACTCATGTGGGCATTTAAAATGATGCTTTGTGTTGTTTAGTTTTTGTGAATTTATGTAAATAGCAGTTGAGGGAATTTTTAGATTTCGCTATTTTTCTTTACTGTTCTAACGTGTCCTACCATCTGCAAAATAAAGTTACATTAATAACATACATTTGTGCAAAATTTCATTTAACGGCATCTTGAGATTTTGATAATTTTCTTTTTATCGATGAATAGGATTGGGAGGAGTGTGGTAATCCCTTAAAGTAGAATTTAAAATTATATACTATACACGCATCAGAAGACAGAAAACAGCTAGAAATTGTACTTCGTACTCAGCTTTTTGGCAAAGGGCCTAAATAATTGACAAAGAGATCATAAACATACAGAAAAAAATCGAGATACAAATATGCTTTCTCATGCAAATTTTAAAGAACACATATGTCCCAGTTTTATATTATCAGAACTATAAACCTGGCCTTATCTCTTGAACCTCGTGACATAATTTTTGCAGTGCTCAAACAGAATATGTTCGGAATACATTATTTCAGTTTTGCAGCTCTCTTTTTGCAAGTTTTTGTTTTTGAAACTTACTGCTTCGGCGGCAAACTTAAAGTTCCTGTAAGTTAAGTTCTGATTGACTTACAACTGGCGGACAAGAACAATGATTTCGATATACATGTATTTTCTCGTATTCTTACTACTGTAAATACCCAGAACAGAGTCATTCAAGAATTGGAGTCTTCTTTGACTAAAATCAACAATAAAGTAGAAGAATTGCAGCACCTGCTTGCGGTGCAGGATCGGGAAATTACAAAGTTAAAATCTGAGAATACTAAAATCGTGGCTCCTGAGGCTTCCGTTTACCAGCTTAATCGGGTGGATGAAAGTCTTCAAGACAAGGTAAAGGAGCAGGACCGGTTGATTCAGACAAAGTTGGACCTCGAATCTTCTATCATTAAGTTTAACCAGTTGGCGGAATTTCTTCAAAGGAAGTTTGGTGCGAAAGTTCTAGAAAATGCAAACATCAGTATGAACTGTACGCAATTCCTTGAGGAGTCATATGACATGGGATAAAAAATTGACGGAAATCGCGATAAAAAGGTGGGAAAATATAACGATTCTACTGAATATAAAAAACAATTCAACCGACCTGCTTATAAAACAACCATTCCGAGTCAGAAACGTATCAGTAAGAGAAATCTATTTTAAGTAATTGCAAGGTACATGTAGATTTATGTTTTTTCTGGAAGATATGGAAAATACTGCTCACCGATTCCTTGTTTTTCTAAAGGACCAACAAAGCAATGACTTTTGAATAAAAAAAAGAAATACAACTCAACGGGTTTTCTACGACACGACACATTGCGACGGCTCTTGAAACGAAATTATTTACACGTTTAAATACATTTCAATCGTCCTTCCTTAAATCAGTGTCGGCCTTAGAGAAGTCAAAATTTATTCCACTTTTAAATACGTCACGATCGTTGAAAGGATATCACAAAAGAGCCATTATACAGTAATAAACACATTTACACTTTGAGAAAACCCCCAATATTACTTCTTTCCACATTCATACTCGGATGAAAGTCACACAAGTCTATTATCCTCATTGGAGGCATGTTCGAGTTAAATAACCGGTACAAAACAGAGAAAACTGAAATTAAAAAGTCTTATTCTCAATTGTTCAATACATAAAAGTTTTTTTCAATTATCAATATACCGTGTTTTGTTTATTTAAACCTAATCAGTTTAAAATAAAACTACGTTGTTGTCAAAACTTTCTTTTATTCAATTTTATAACTGGTTTGGTACGATGTACTTTGGCCAGTGGCGTAAGTGCACACTATGTTTATGAACAACTCCTTTAGATGCGGAGTTATCAATGTCGACTCGGGAACTGTGACGTCGATCATGTGATCGCTGGTGTAGCTGAGGTCAAGGACGTCGGTGTATCCTGGCCTGGTTCCTGCTATGACGCTGTACGACAGAGGAACACCACTGACTTTATCAAAGACGTTTGCCCAGTCCAGCTGAAACTTATTTCCGCTTCTGGTGATCGAAACAGCCCTTCCTAAAATTGTTAAATATTCAGTAATAACTTAACATTCGAATAATACAACGATAATTTTAAAAACTGTTTGATGTAGATCTATGTATCTCAATTACGAGGGTTGTAGAAAAAGTTCGCTGAAAAGTGCTTTCAATATCATATTACTCATGTGGGCATTTAAATCGATGTTTTGTGTTGCATTATTTCTGAGTTTGGATGTAAATAGAATTTTAAAGAATTTCTTTTCTTGCTATTTTTCTTTACTGTTCTAACTTGTGTTTACTATGTAAAGTAAAGATGCATTAATAACAATAGTTCTGAACGTTTAACTGAACTGAATTTTGGCGTAAGAGAGAGTTTGATTTTTTTTTCGATGCGATTACAACCTTAGACGGCCCTTAACAATTTATGAACTATTGTAATAGAAGTTTTTTCTTGTTTTCCTATCACGGTGTTCTTGATTTGACTACATGTGCTCTAGTCTCGGTACGGTCATTGAGTACCCAACATTTGCTTGAAAATGCAAGTAGCTGTTTATGTTAGTGTGCATTTGCATGCAACATTAACGAGTTAATGGTTATGTTGGAGCTAAGTTACCAAGACAACTTGTTCTTGTTTGTTCAAATGCGAACCTGTTCGAGGATAAGTGTAAGGTTGAATAAACCTAGAACCTGTTTTTTTTTAAATTTCGCTTAAGATTTTAAAATAAAGTATCGCTTCAGATCTTTAGGGTTATCTAGCAATAGGAACATGCGCTAAAATGACTATAAATGCTAAACAAGTATGCATGGATTCCTTTTACTTTCCCTTTCACACACTGTCATCGGAGGAAAGAGAACAAATATAAACAAACACGAGGCTGCATGATCGATTCCCTCAACACCAAATTAGCTCGAGGAAGGCAAAAGGAACAGTATGGCGTAAAAGTGCATAACATGAACGCTGCTGTATTCCTAAGACACAAGCATATGCGTTTTCATTCTGCAGCATAATTACGATGCATTTGCCTTAAAACGGTGTTAAAAATTACTCTTATCTGCGAGAAAAAATAAATGCCAAAATAATAAAAAAAATCATGTCCACTTCTGTTACTCAATATTGTAAACCAAATCCAGCTACTTTTACCTGTAAGAGCAGGTGCTGCACCCACGACAAGCATCGAAGATCTAATGGCGTCACTGGTGTACAAACCCGAGTTGACCGCCCGAACCTCAGTCGTCAGATTACCATCAGCAAGGTGTAGTCCTCTGTTTGCCGACATCTCTTTCTGTCCAGTACTTGTCCAGTCAACGATCGTAGTGTGTCCTCGCAGGAGTCGATACTCGAAGTGGTCAATTCCAGTGAGTTCTACAAATCCGTCCCACCTTAGCCACACGTCGGAGCGATTCGATTGCACCGCAACACCGACGCTATCGGGAGCATCGTATGTGTAACAAGCATCGTTCAAAGGTACAAACGATACAGTTGCAGATTGTGTGTTCGGTTTATAGAGAGATACGTACAGTGGCTTGGATGACACCTCTGTCGAGATTTCTACATTGTTGACACATTTTACAGTTAGGTAAATAATTTCACCGTGTTGAAGCAGCAACTGATCTGATGTACATGAGGTCATTGACAGTGTGAGCCAAGTTGATTGGATGTCGGATAGTCCCGGTTGATGACCTACCAAATATAAATTCATATGGTGTTCAACGAATGCAGAGTATTAGTTTAGGAAATGTCTGACATGAAATCGCGCGGAAAATTATTTTTATTACAGAAAGGTGACATTCAACGTTGTAATAAAACTAACCGAGTGAGCAGAAGCAGTACTTGGTTCCACTCTCGTCATCAGATACTGTCCACGAACCTTCAACTACTGTTAGAGTTTTGTGAACACCGGTCTCATTGACTTGGATAGTGTGTATCTTAGCTGACAGGTCTGCTAGAAGTGGAGCGGTCTGGTCCATGATGACAGGCTTGGCATAAAACACGGACTTCAGCCCGGCCCTATTTTCCGCAATCACTGTTACGTACACTGGCGTGCCGTGAGGGACTTCAGCCAGTATCAGACCTTGATTTAACATGTGGCTGATGCTCATCAACGCTTTAATCTGGAATCCGCCTTTTGTCGTTCCGGCTCCCAATTCAACCTGTAAAATATGTTTCAATAAGTAAAATATATTACCAAATCTAAATTGAATCTGTGTGCAAATACCATTTTCGTTTTAATTATTTCTGAATAATATCAGCGTAATTAATTGTCAAATAAAATTTGATTGTGATGAACATTTTAAACTGTACTATCTAGATAATTTAGAGAATTGTATCCAATGGATTTACTGACCTTGTACAAAGAACTTTCTTTGTCCACCACAAAGACACTATACGATACAAAAGAATGTGAAATCTGTCGAACTTCTACAGCCGCCTGTTCGTCCTCTACTAATGCTGAACATTCTTTTACAGACATTTCAACTGTCATGTTACTGTCACTGTTTATATTTACTGCGACATTAAGGGTTTCTGTGGCTGATGACAGGAACTGGTACCCAAACTCTTTCAAACCATCGTGGTTCTTCACTGTCGGAAGCTGCATGTGAAATCTGTTCATATGTAAGACAAGTTCTGGATTTCTATCAGTAGTCTGCAGACGTCCGGAAATTATATAGATATTATCCCCAGAAACGTTAATTCTGGTCATTACTGCTTTTATTTTATCGCCACCAAACACTTCGTGAATTTCACTTATATCTGTGAAATTGATACATCTAAGACCACTTGGAGCAGTATGATCAATTGTTACTTTTTCGGAAACGACAACTTTACTGAAGTGTCCAGCATTATCCTTTGCTTGTGTTGTACCACGGTAAGCTTTCCCGTGTTTCAATGTTAGGTTCTTAATATTATAACTTGTCCGTAGTCCCGCATTTGTGAAAGATTCCGAAATAATACTTTCATGGCCATCTTCAATTACTGCAATGTAGTAATCTTTTATTCCAGAGAACGCATCCTGAAATCCATGCCACGAAAATCCCAGGGAATCTCTGCTGGACTGGAATTTCTTGTTGCGATGTCTTTTTGTGTTAAATATTGTTCCGGCGACAGGCGTATCCATATCTACAATAAACCCATCAGATATGGCGGTTGTGTGCAAACCAACATTGTTATAGGCTGTGACGGTGAAGAAGTACTTGCTTCCATGAGCCAAGGTCAAATTCTTCATTGTTATGTTCGTTTCTATGCCAACTTCTCTTCGCCGAAGAATATCTTCAGCTGGAAAAAGAAAGAAAAACCATTGTACGAAATCATCTTTTAGTAACGAGTGTTAGGAAAGGCTATAATGTTCTAAGCTCGAGTACTTACAATTTAATGCAGTTCCCATGGATACGGTGTAGTGTGTTATAGCGCCCTCTTGTTCAGAGAAAACCCCATTCCAACAAGCAGTTATTGTGTCCATCCAGTCAATGATATCAAAATCACCATTACATTCCTCGTTAGAATCTTGAATAGTGCGGCCACGGCGAACAGACGGAGGAGTTTGATCTATAACTATAGGATTTGATGTGTATGTTGAAAACATGTCTGATGCGAACCATGCCCTCACGTATATGACATATTCCTCTCCGTGCAACAACGACCTGTTTGGAGGTAAACAATATACGAACTCGGTCCGGAGTCCGATATCTTGCCATGGCACTTCATTCTTCCAATCTAATATTCCCTCACCGATAGGTTGGCCTTTAAGTCCAATGCTCCACTCGTATCGTACTACATTTGATGAAATATCACTTTCGTTTATTCTGTTTTCAGACCAGTGTCCTGCAAGGCAGGCCGATGATGCAGTTATCGTTTGCGGTTGGTGTGCTAACCCAGTCTTTACTCTTACATCTGGAATAACGTACTCGCTTGAAGTCACGTTGAGTTCTGTACAGTTTGCCCTTGTTTCCATTTCGGAACACGGTTTTCCAATTACAGCACACGTGCAGTCTTTGTTGCAGAAATGAACATCGCACGAGTGCTTTTCTAACTCTAGAGAACCTCTCATCTCGGGTATAATGTTCGTCTTAATTTCAGAAAGAGCATTTACCGTAACTCGTGCAACAGAGCTATTCAGTCCAACTCTATTTTCTGCCCAAATTGAAAGAATGATTTCATCATCTGACTTAATGGGTTCCTTCAACACGAAATTGTGAAAAGTTCTATTTGAAAGAACAGCAGCTACTCCTTCTGTGAGTTCGGAACCACTGTACGTTCTACCGACTGTTATATAATACATTGCAATGTCAGACTCCTGGTCGTGGAATCCGTACCAGCCAAGAAACACATTGGCTTTTAACGAGCTTGTAGAATCATTGAAATTGTTCCACAGCATTGGTGGTTTGAATCCGCCAAGATGAGGCGGTGTTGAATCAATAAATAAGCTGTCACTTCGAGCACTGTTGCATAGACCTGCCGCATTGCAACTTGTCACCACTGCGTGATATGTATCTCCATTGTGGAGCCAGTTTTTACCGTCCAGATTAATAGTCATGGTCTTTTCTGAGCCAATCTTTGTGTGCTCAATGGGAGTGTGTCCTTCATGATGAGTAAACAATGTCACCTCATGGTTAGAAATCGGACTTTCTTCATCGTAAAATTCCCATGTTAGTCTTATAATTGACTTTTCCCATTGACCTTGCTTATAAGGTAAGCTGTTGTAATCAACAATGAATACTGGCGTCTGATTCAAGACGGGAGGTGTGTCGTCAACTCGGAAGCTATCAGAAGTTTGTGATACATTCATGCCCACTTTATTGTAAGCTGTTACCGTAGCATAAATATCCGTTTCAGTAGGCAGACTCAAATTGGTGAGAATGATATTGGACTGTAAGAGGCAGTTGAAGATTGGTAAAAGGTCACAGTTCGCCGTTGTCGTACCGAGGCATACATCATACTTTTCTATTCCTGACTGGGGATCTTCAAATCCCGCCCAACGCACGTGGACCGATGACCTGTATTCAAAATACCGGTACATATAGGTTAGCTCTTTGTATTATATTGAACATGTAAATTATTCATGTTTTATTTAAACAACATTTGGAATGAGTTCTTTGTATGTGTTGTAACGTTAAAACTAAAAATAATCATACCATCATATAACAATGGTTAGCAGGTTGTTCGCCTCTGAACGACCACTTGAACACTCTATTAGTAAAATGCAATCTAACAACTTGTTATTATGCAGACATATATTTTGTTTGACAAGAATTTGTTATTGCACCAAAATGAAGAAAAAAGTCTAGATATTATAACTGAATATTTACGGGTAAGTAAGACATATATTTACGTGTGAGACTGATATTTCTGGTGTATTTCATCTGATCCAATCCGAACAAGACCCTGTATCGGTGGAGAGTTGTCGAGTGTAACCCCGTCGGAGACTCGGGTTTGACACAGACCCGCCCTGTTGCACGATTCTACCGTTATGTAGTACGTTTCTCCAACAGCAAACCCGGCATGCCACTCAATTTCTTAAATTAAATAACAAATTTATATTAGAAATTATAAATTCAGAGGGTTGCATGAATCTTCCTCTTTACTTCAATGTTGTAACCATGGCCTTGTGTGAAACCCACGTACTGACAAAAAAGTTAAAATCAAATAGTAAGTTAATTCTAAACAGTCAGATTACAATATAGTAGTCCGTGTGTTAATGGCATTTGTTGTTAGTTATATTTTTAATTCATTAGTGTCAGTAGTAAAAATTGATTTAAATATAAATTGTATTGTTAGTGAGAGTAGTATAGTACAATAACAAATTTGTCATTTTCTATTGAGTTATTTTCCTAGTTACACAGTTTGGACAAGAGGGTTCAGAAAGACGGAGTGTGATACATGATTCAAGACGGTGCACAAAAGGCATGTTTGATTAAATTAGTAATGACAGGCGATGAAAACATAAAAACTATGAAAAACAATGTCGGAGATGGGTCTCATGCAAGCAAAAAACTGTCATACACTCTACTAGTGATTATAACAAATAATTTCTGAAAAATATCAAATGTCTTCAGCTTCATAGGCGAATAACTTAAAATCATTTTAAAACGAGTAATAACACGCAACTGTTCTTGCGTCATGTAGTAACCTTTGTGAAGCGAATAAACAGATTATGTGCAGATAACATGACGTTAAGGATATAAGTGGGGCTTATGACCTTTGGTCAATTTTAATTTATAACGGTATATACCTACAGGAAAGAACAAAAGAAGAGTAATAAAACATGTGTTGCTTGATATGTTGACAAATGAGGATTCAATAAGAAGCTTTAAGATGTGACCTTATTATCGGCAACAGAAAGGAAGTTACAAAGAGTTTGAAAAATTTGAATACGGACAGAAAAATAGACGTACACAATTTCTGAATAATACACAATCAAACCATTATCCTGGTTTTGGTATGCAATATTGCATAAAAGAACTAAGTAAAAATTTCTGTCTGGGCATTGCCTTCAATCAGTCCAACATCAACCATTGGTTCTACGTCATCTTGGTAAGGGTCCGTTCCGAGACCAACACGATAATATGCAAGTCCACTATGTTCATCTGAGAAACCTTTCCAGTGGCCAAGTATTCTGCTGGTATCTTTCTGGAAGTCTGTATCTTTCTGTAACATATAATACTTCCAATTACATCACATTGCATATTCACATGTCTTACTTACCATTAAGGTTAGTTTGTTCTCCAGAGGTCTTGAGGTTCTAGTAAGATACGATGGTATTATCGGATTATTCTTTAACAGGGTTACCCCATTCATTTAATTCACTTATCAGACAGTTACGAGAAATATCTTTAAAAAAAAATAAACGGCGTTGATGGAAAAGATTTATATATACATGTATAAAAGAAAGAAAGAAGTATAGAAAGGCGAAGCAGACAATGTTTAGTTATTTAATTTTACTTGTTATAGCTGTTGACGAACCATCCCTGCCTTCTTAGTATGACCTAGAGATTAAGCGACCGAATCATGACAACTCATAAATTTTCTGAAAATGTCTTTAAAAAAAATGTTGAATCTATTGCAACAATTTCATACGGTGATAATAAGTCGAT
>JAZAYU010000534.1:0-128322 GCA_038501625.1 Corbicula japonica | reverse complement strand
GTGAGTACATAATAATATACATATTTACAATACCAAAAATTCACACATGAAATGGTCAGTGGTCAGTGGCGGTCATGTTAATATATAGAAATCGACATAAACAAATCTGAAAATCATAGCAAAAATAGATAATAGAAACAAATCAAGTATATCGTTTTCAATCTTATGACTAAAATGTAAAATAGTTATATCCTTGGAGAAAAGTGACTGTTGTTTAATATAAAAATTCATTATGGCGTTCCATAGCTTTAAACGTGTAAATTGCCAGATTCAAATTAATTGATTGGTCCTCGCAAGAAAAAAGTTCAATAAATTTTGGAATGTTTGGTCTTTTGCGGAAATATGGTTTTATATATCTTATTCTTAGATCTTTATAAAGTTCACATTCGAGTAAGAAATGAAATTCGTCTTCTAAACTGTTACATAAAATGCATTTGCGTTCATTTCGAGGTATTGCTTGCGGTTTATGCCACCGTCCTGTTTCTATCGCTAGTCTTAATCTTGTCAACGCTGATCTATATTTTTGAATTTTAACTTGTACTAAATATTTTGAAAAATTAAAGTTTGCAAAAAGTCTAAATGTTGAGGCTCTAGTCGATGTATTCAATTCTGCCATCCAGTTTTGAGTAAAAATATCTTTCAGTCTTTGCTTAACTAATGATATAAAAATATTTTCGTTTCCGACTTCTTGAAACAACCATGCGTAATTCAAACCTAAATTATAAAGGATAGATCTTACTGTTTTTGCCCAATTTGAAATATCATCATTTCTTTCGATATCACTTAACATCATGTTATATGTTTGCTTAATAAGTTTAACACTATCACATTTAATAATTTTAAGCCAATATTTTATTATTTGAGTAGTTCTTTGATATTTTAAAGGCATTCTTCCTAATTCACCGTAAATGAAATTACTCTGTGTTTGTGTTTTAACCCCTAAAATATTTTTACAAAAATTGGTATGAATATTTTCTAGTTTCGTTGCATCATTTATTCCCCAAACTTCACATCCATAATTTTAAATAGGCTTTATGAGTTTATCGAATAAATCAAGTCTGTGCTTAACTTTCAGGTTTGTAAATTTTTGAAGGTACAGTTTCATTTTGAATATGCTTTTTAATGCTTGACCAGATAACGCTTCGAATGTTTGTTCAAAAGATCCCGCACTTGTGAATACAATTCCAAGATACGTGAATTTGTTAACAATTTCGATTTCTAAACCATTGTAAAATAATCTTGTATTTCGCGCAATTCTCCCCCTTTTCTGAAAAACATAACTTTGGTTTTATTAACGTTCACTGTAAGTTTCCATCTTTCACAATAATCTTTAAAAATATTCAGACCTTTTTGTAAATCATCTAAGCTATCTGATATAATAACAATATCATCCGCATATAAAAGTAAGAAAAGTTTCAGCATGTCCGTACGTATACCTTTAAAGCCTTTACGACATAGTGTTTCTTCAAGGTCTTTCAGATATATAGAAAAAAGGAAAGGGGATAAACAATCACCCTGACGGACCCCTAATGAGCATAAGAAGCTATCACTTAATAAATTGTTTGTTTTAACTCTAGACTTAACATTTTGGTACATTGATCTTAGGACATTTAGAATTTTTCCCCTGACCCCAAATTGAATTAATTTCTGCCAAATATTTTCGCGTACTAGTAAATCAAAAGCTTTTGTAAAATCTACAAACAAGCGTATATCTTCATGTTTTCATTTAAAACACGATTTATTAATCCATGTAATACGAATACATTGTCAATTGATCCCATGTGTGACCGAAATCCCGCTTGAGATTCTATGTAGACTTGATAATATTCAGCCCAGCTATTTAACCTATTATTTAGAATTCTGGTGAAAAGTTTACCCATGGTACTTAAAAGAGTAATCCCTCTATAATTTTCTGGCAAATCTGGGTTCCCTTTCTTAAATAAAGGTATAATAAAGCCTTCCGACCATGAGGATGGGAAGTAACCATTGTTCAGTAACTTATTAAAAAGCGTCAGCAGATATGACATAAAACTGGAGATTCCATATTTGAAAAACTCATTTATAAAATAATCTGGCCCCCCGGCCCTATCGTTTCGCAATTCCTTACATGCTTTAAAGATTTCGCTTTCAGATATAGGGTCGTCTAATTCTTGAAACATAATCTGAAATTCACCGTTTAAATAACGTTCATTGAAATAAATAACATCTTCGTCCGGTTGAAAAAATATTGAATCTGGGTTATTAATAGATTTGAAATAATTTGCGAATTCTTCAGAAGACACCTTATTAACATTATTTCGTGACGACAAACTTTTCAACAATTTCCAGTATTCTTTAGCATTTTTACTTCTCAAAGATTCTAGTTTTTGTGTTTGTTTAATATCATGGTTAAGTTTCTTTTCTCTTATAAGAGTCTTGTAATCATTTCTAGATCGGGTCATCTCTATTCGGTTTATATCTGATTTATCTTTTCTAAATGTATTTAGTGTTTTATAGAATGTTTGTTGTTTTTGTCTACATTCTTTGTCGTACCACCTATTATTATTATTATTTTTCTTATTGTTAACCTGAGTATCTTTTCTAAATAGTGGTTGACATATATTATTAAACACAATATTAAATTCCGACAAATTTTGGTTAATGTTTTCCTTATTATCTATAATCAACAATTCATTTGTTAACTCCTGACATTTATGTTGAAAATCCCTTTCATTTAATTTTGAAATAAATTCTGTCTTCAAATCGGGATTCCATTTATAAATAAAGTCAATCTTCTCAGATTCCGATTCTTGATTAATATTATTGTCATTTGACGTACATCTATTATCTACTGCAGAGCGTAATGAAAAATTTACTGCGCAGTGATCCGATAAAATGTTTGGTATATCAATATAAAAACGGTTAAAAAGTTGCATCAAATCCTTTTTACAAAGAACGTAATCGACTACGCTACTCCCATTGTGTTTTATACATGTAAAGTTTCCAAATAATTTATCAATCCCCAGTCTACCATTCATTATTCGTAAACCCGTCTGTTTACAAAAGTTAATGAGCAATTTACCGTTATCATTAACAACTTTATCTTGTGAGCATCTTGGAATGTTAGTATCTGTGACATAGTCCGGTGGCATAAACTCAAGGTTAAATAAATATTCGTCTTCTACAAAATCATTTAAAAGTCCGACTCGCGAGTTTAAGTCTCCAGCCACCAAGAAATCGCATCTATCATTATATTTATCTTTGAAAAAAATAATGTCATCTATTATGCTATCAAACACATTTTGGTTATTCAAACATTCTCTACTACTACCGGATGGTAGGTTATAACATAGGCATAAAAACAAGTCATTTTGTAAAACATCAGAAAAAATACATTTTTCAAATTTCAACCATAAACTATGATCATCAGTACTCTTGACAAATGATACGTGTTTACTTATCTTATCAGAAATATAAACAATAAGACCACCACTTTCTCTACGTGCGTTTTTATGTTTAGTTTTTCTGTCAATTTTGAAGTAAGTAAAACCATTCACGTTATAATTAAATTCGTCACATGACCAACATTCTGTCAGTAATACAACATCATTTTTATGAAGAATATTAAGAAATTCAGTAGAATCTAGTTTATTAAATCTCTTTCCAATGAGCCCTTGGATATTAAGCAAACAAAATCTGAAGTCAGAATCGTCACCTCTCTTGCTCATGTTATTGCGGGTTCGCCTGGCCCGTGAGAATGTTGCATGTATTTGCGTTACCATTGACCAGGTTATCACTCTGGTTTACCCGTTGTCTATTTTTAGCATCACTTGACACAGATCGCGACCTCCCACGCACAGGTGTTTTCAATTAGCTGCCTTTAGTGTTCGTTGTACCTGTACACGTGTTTGATGTCACATTGTTGTTACTGGATTTAGTTGATTTCTTTGCCGATGAATTCACATTCTTTGATTGTGATTGACTCCTGCCTCGCGGGGCTGGCGTTTTAAATAATTGTTTAACAATTGTTTCCGGAGATTTATGGATTCCTGGGTTCACAGGTAAGCTCGTACTATTATTAGACTGACAGGTGATGTGATTACCTTGAGATCCTAGCACGTCATTTTGACCTACTTGTGTATTTTGTGTATTGTCACGTGATGTTTGTTTACTATTATCGTGACCTCTGGGATTCTCTTGATCAGTTCTTGTCGTTCGGCCGTAGTTTACGTCGTTTGACTGTTGTTTTGTAAAATCATCGCGTCGCATGTCGGCGGTGTCTTGGCTTTTGGGTTTCTCATGCCCCCTGTCATTGTGGTACCGCGAACGTGGGGGGATCTCGGGTTGTGATGCGCCACTGTTGTCGTTGATGGGGTTCGACTCAAAACCATACGTTCGGCTTTCGCGCATTAGTCCAAACCAGTCGGGTAACGCGTCGTCCTCGAATACGTTATTAATGTATAGTCTCGCTGGATATTTAATCTTGACCCTTTTGCCCGCCTCTCGTCCCTCTCTTGCTGCTTGTGAGTCATACATTTTCTTTCTGGCCTCGACAATCTCCTTTGGGTAGTCTCTGTCTATCATAAAGTTTGTACCTCTGAGTTTATATGCTGATCTCAGGATGGTTTCTGTGTCTTCATAGTGCATAAAGTTGACGATAATGGGGCGTTTTTGGTCATAGTTCACCTTTTTGTCGGGGCCCAACCGATGTGCACGTTGGATTGGGTTGTAATTGTTTGTAAGATGTAGGTCTAGTTCACTGGCTAAGAATCGATTAATCAGGTCTCTGTCACTGTATCTCATCCTTTCAGTAAGTCCCCAGAATATCAGTTTATTTTGTCTACTTCTGGCTTCTAAATCGAGTGACTTATAGGATAGCATTTTTTATTTTTTAGTCAGTATTGCAATCGCATTGTCATTGTGTGTCAACTTTTGGTGAGCTCTTCTCAAATCGTGGGTTATGTCATTGTAAACTCCAAAATGATCACTTTGTTTCTTCTCTAACCTTGTTATCGTTTCGAAAAGCATAATCAGTTTATCATCAGTTGATAATCTCGTCAATTGATCTACATCACTATCCCCATTGCTACCTGTGCTACCTCTCTTTTTACGTTTACGTAAAACAGTCACAGCATTCCAAGCAGAGTCATTGTCGCTCACATCACTCCACCCACTAACACCCACATCAAACCTGTTTTTCGTTTGAACGTTTACTTTCACATTGTCACTTACGTCAGATTCCATATCAGTCCATTTATCCTCTTCATTAGCCATATTCTAAGCTAACTTATATCCCTTCTTAAGTCCACAATTAACACGAAATCTATATTTTTCTATACCCGCTAAATTTGCAAACTGACTACCATTGACCGGAAGTTCATAGAATGTATCAGGACATCTACAGCTGCCTGATACGAATGACCCGCCATTATAACAATACTGGTTGCAGTTTCTATGGTCCAAGAAGTACTGAATGTGATCATTAAGGTTCATCCCACAGTCTGCCATACACGCACGTATATTACTGGACAAAGATGATTCACAACAGAAAAGCCTGTGACGTCTTTGCGTGCCACCACCACAAGTACTGCTACAGCTGTTCCATGCCTCCCATGGTAACCATTGACATTTGTTCACTCCAAGACAGTCACCTTCCGACCGAAGAATAAAGTGAAATATTGAAGTTATAAAAACCCAATTCAAAATATGTATAAACATTTTTAAGGCAGATTTTTGTTTAGAAATATTTACTTCCTTTTTGTAAGCGCTTTAATACCTTCTGTTCGAGTTTATCGTCGTACTGTGATCCAAAAGCGCTTACTATCTTAAACAGTTTTGCTAATCAAACATTTCAACCTGTTAGTAAATAAAATCGCCTGGTAAAGATATACTTTTTATGCCCCCACAAAGTGGGAGGCATATAGAGTTGCACTCGTCCGTCCGTCCGTACGTCTGTACGTCCGTACGTCCCCAAATCTTGTGGCATCAACTCCTCCTAAACTATAAGGCGGATTTCTTTCAAACTTGCACAGATGATCAAGCAGGATGTGTAGATGATCGTAAAGAAAGGATTTTTTCCTGCGACCATTTTTACCAAAGTTATGGCCCTTTGTTTATTTCAGTTATAAAATCTTGTGGCGTCAACTCCTCCTAAACTACAAAGCAGATTTCTTGCAAACTTGCACAGATGATGAAGCAGGATGTGTAGATAATCGTGAAGAAAGGATTTTTTCCTGCGACCATTTTTACCAGAGTTATGGCCCTTTGTTATATTCATTAATTAAATCTTGTGGCGTCAACTCCTCCAAAACTATAAGGCAGATTTCTTGCAAACTTGCACAGATGATGAAGCAGGATGTGTAGATGATCGTAAAGAAAGGATTTTTTCCTGTGACCATTTTTACCAGAGTTATGGCCCTTTGTTAATTTCAGTAATTAAATCTTGTGGCATCAACTCCTCCTAAACTACAGGGCAGATTCCTTGCAAACATGCACAGATGATGAAGCAGGATGTGTAGATGATCGTGAAGAAAGGACTTTTTCCTGCGACTATTTTTACCAGAGTTATGGCCCTTTGTTTTTTTTTTCAGTAATAATATCTTGTGGCATCAACTCCTCATTTACTTTTGGACAGATTTCTTTCTAACTTGCACACATGATCAAGATGGCTGGGTAGATGATCATAAAAAAAGATTTTTTTCTGCTGCCATTTTTACCACAGTTATGGCCCTTTGTTTATTTCACTTACAAAATTTTGTGGCATCAACTTCACATTTTCTATGTAGCTGATTTCTTTCAAACTTGCACAGATGATTAGACATGATGTGAAGATTGTTTTCAAGGACATTGTCTTGCAACAATTTTCACCACAGTTATGGCCTTTTGTTTATGTTAGTTATTAAATTTTGTGGCACTTACTCCTCATTTACTAATCATGATCACCACATGTTGTTAATACCTGGTACAAAATTTTGTAACAAATGTAATTGCAGCAGTGGGGACATCAGTGTCCTGTGGACACAGTCTAGTCTGATTAGGAAACTTTTTTGAATTATCAACATCTACGTGACCACGGTAGGTAATCAATCAGGTTGGTTTTGGCGGCGATGTCATGCCTAACGATAAATTTTACGCGCAATTATATTATCACGAATACTATTGCTACTGCATTCAAACTTGTACTTATCACAGTCTGCGTTCTGGTTTTAACTCTAGCTTGCAACAACTTTTTAGAACGTCCATGTTCTTTTTTAAGATTTCTCTAGAATCTTATAAGAGTGAAATCGCCACATTCAGTCCATAAATTATAATTATACACCCGCAAACTTTAGTTTGGGGGGTGTGTAGGAGTCATCATCCGGTTGGTTGGGCGGACTGTCTGTGGCACTTACTGCGTCAACAGTTTTCAAGATATCGACTTGAAACTTTAAACATATGTTCGTGAGTACATTTGCGCGAACTATTTTTTCTTATGTGGATCAGTCCATTATTTTTCGGAGGGAAGCACGATTTAACAAAATCTTGTGCCGCGAGCTACTTCTACAGTTTTTAAGATATTGACTTGAAACTTGATACATTTTCGGCATGAAGGGTAGATGTGCGTGACATATTTTTCGTGTGGATCAGTCCATTATTTTTTTGCAGTTCTATAATTTTTGTTTATGGAGAATTTTCACTGAATTGAGAGGCATAGTTGATTAAGATAAATGACAATAAATGATAAACCCATGCCTCCAGATGTCTAAATTTTGTGTTTCAAAAAAAGCCCAAATGCACTTAAGAAATGGCTTCCCAATGGTATATAAATTGCTATCTTCCAGAAGCTTCGGGGGGCTTCGACCCCCTTGTCCCCCCACCAGGGCTTTGCCCTGGATCTACCGGGGGCCCTAGCGGCCCCCTATACCCCCAGCAAAATTTCAGGATTTCAATTGGTTTTTTCAGTTTTCACCCATGAAAGATGCAAACATCATTTCTGTATACTCTGACAAAGCAGTATTGCGGGGGTATTAATCACCTTCAGTGATAGCTCTAGTTATTATTAGAACCATTTGTAAAAATACTGATTTAAGATTTTATTTTTTAATGTGTTACTTTGATGTTCTCTTAATATGTTGTCAGGAAGTGAAGTGAAGTGACATATAAAAGCAAAATATGCGACACAGCCTTCGCACACAGACAAACAGTAGAGAGGAAAAGAGAGCATTGGTCATGAAATGATCAATTTCAAAACAGACACAACAAACAATTTAACAAAATTGAGAATCCGAGGGGCTACCGCGTTGGAACGGTCAGCGGCATAATAATATGTCACTGGGGGGTTTAAACCAGGTTTTATTGTGCACAAAGCTCACATTTGTTCCAATAAAAACACATAAGTACACTTTGTCTTGGGAGATAGGCTCCAAGCCACTCATCAACTCGACAATGGTACATTCAATTGCACACAAACATATAAGTATAAGAAGCTAATATCAATGTCAAGCAAAAAGGTGGGTACTCGCTGACCTTACCGAGACCAGAAGCCCTGCAGAAACCAGCAAGAACACGATGGAAGAATATTGAATTTTGATTATGACAAAAAGCGGCTAATGGGGTGTCTGTAAATCTATACAAATATGGTACATTTACATCACAACGGAATCTACGCTCCTCATTACGATTAGATACAGAAATGTGTTTCTATTTTAATGTAACTATTAACACCATCAGTTGTGTAAGCTGATAAAGCGTAAAAATTACTGACTAGACATACCGGTAACTCGAATTTTTTGTTGTTTTTTTTCAAAATAATATCGTGCTACTTTACTTTGGTTTATCTATAAACTTTGACCTGAACTTCCGTTTCTGATTCCCCAATTTTTCTAGTTTTGAGTTATATAAAATTCCATTACAGTACATACGAATGCTCTATAAAAGTGTGCGTTTGTGGTAGGGAAATATTAATTTACAAGAAACCAATGTTTATTAAACATTTACTTCGCAAACGTAAGAAAGAATTGCCGGATTCGGCTACTGTTTCTCTTTTGGATAATATTCTCCTAGAAAATGGCGCGAGCGTTAGAAACAGAAGTACTGACCTTAATTTCGGTAGGATTATAAAATAAACGCTTGCTTATTGCACACATTTTGAATTCGGATTTTTGTCAAACATCCAGTACTTAACTGTAAAATAACTTGTACATTACCAGTGACAGAAACTAACATTTGGAGCGAAAGTGACTTTGAAACTGTCTCTTAAAAGTGTATAATGTAATACAGTTGTGAAAAAAGCGCAATGAAACAATCTTACCTTACTTTCGGTTTTATTTTTTGGATTATACCAGGACTTATATCTGCGTGGTGCCGAGATGGTACACTTGTTTGCCAATACCAGGAGTGGCATTCCTGGGGCCCTGCAGCGCAGAATGTTACGGTACTCAATATCGTTGCAGAACAATATGTTGCATTCAATCGATTACCCAGGAAGAGTGTAAGAAGCGGTGCTTTATAACAGAACCTTTAGAAGAATATAGAAACTTGTAATAAAGTTTGTTTAAACGGTGAATATGGGGAAATGAATACAACTGACAAATTCTCATGGCGGACGTGGGGTTGCATTTGCAATGAAGGTTACAAAGGAAAATGCTGGGGAAAAGGTACGTTAGTCTACCGTGAGAACTCAATCAAATATAATAATTTCGTAAATGCCGATTTAAATGCTAAATTAGTAAAGTTGTCCACTTTAATGACGTAAAGTTTTTCAAGTTTTCACTATGTAAAAATACTTAATATCGAGTAGATCCAGATTAAACATGGCTTAAAGACTAAAACATTTACTCAACTACATATTATTACATCGTTATATGAATAAAGCAAAATCATAACTAAAACTATTTAATATATGTTACTGATGACTAAGTTTTCGCAAAAGTCACGCAGATAATGTTTTAAAGCATACAGTGAACAGAATTCAATATATAGAGTATTTGGATACTGTCCAATCACCCCATAGGATATACCATTTGGTTACCCCTCTGGTTCTCACTTTCGTTATTTGTTTGTGGTGTCCATTTTGAAACTGATTATTTTAATACCATGCTCTCTTTTCCTCTCTACTTTTTGGCTGTGTGGGGAGGCTGTGTATGCCGGATGTGGCCATTCCTGATATGCATATTTCATTTTTTTAAAAATAATTTTTGCTTTTGGCGTTCTCGGTGATATGCAGCATATGCAACAACCTGACACTTGTCTCAACAGGTTATCATATCACAAAACAAGTACAAGTTGTCTTGGTGAAATAACTCCAACCCACCCATAAGCTCAACAATGTTGCATGCAAAAGCACACAAACATATAAAACATAAGAAGCTAATAGCATTGACAAGCTTTTCTCTTTATGAAAGATATTATAAACCTGACAAAATCATTTGTTTTCTTACAAAAGTTTCACAGACCTTTTGTCCAGCTCCATTGAAGATATCAGATGGCGATTTAACGATGTCGTCCACAAAGCCCAAATATGGGACCAGAGTATCTTATAACTGCCACAGTGGGTACTACAGGGCAAGTGGGGATGCTAGCCGCACATGTACCGAATCTGAAGAGTGGTCTGGTCGTTTACCTACATGAAGAGGTAAAGCAAATTTATGATCTTTCGATTTTGATTGGAAACGAAAAAAAAAGGCAAATTAAATCATATATAGTAATCAGTTAATCTCAGTTTTACTCTGGAGTACTTCAGGCCATTTTCGGGCTATTGTCGAGCTATGTCATGGCTGTAACAAATATATGGTTTGTTTCGTTTATGTTGGTTGCTTTCCTACATTAACTTCGAAAAATTATTTCGGCCAACGACTAGGGATGACAACTGAGGTAAATTGAGGTAAAACTTTCACGATAATATAACGATAGTCTAACTAACTGCCACGATGCTATTGCGATTGTTGACGAACAATTGTTATACTATCTTATTCATATAATATAATAATTATAAGACAGTACTAGTTGAAAACCGCAATTAATGGCACAGATTATGCTGGTTATGGCCAGATACATTTTAACGAATGCCATAATGAAATGTCATGAAATGCTTGTTTGTAAGCAGAAATCATAATTTAAAACAAAATACCCTGTTTAGTGACTATTAAAATCAAATCGCTGTATTTAACCTTTAATCAAGTTACATCGATATACAGAATAATACTCTGTATCACGTTCATTGGGTTAATATATTCGCAATGTTAAGTAACATTAATTTTTACCCATGATTAAATACCGTCTTGAAAATTATGACTGTCTTCAGTGGTTCTAGTACATTAAGGAGGTCCTCTAGTTTCTTAAGCAGTGTATACTGTGATCTGCTGCTCTTTAAAACACTCAACAAAAGTTCTAATTGGTCACTCTTTGTCCGTACTTTTTTATACGAAAGACATTGAATTTGCTATTTATTTATGATCATATGCCAACAACAGTCTCCATCTTAAGCTTTAATCTTGTAACAATTGACCTTGGAACAGTTTGGCGAGAGCTATCCTTAATTTTGCTAAAATGCATTTATTGCATAAAAAGGTCAAGCAAACAGAAATTTGCCTTAAATTCCATGTTTTATTATAGGACCTCTCATTAGTAAGAAAAACAGAAAACATGATTAATCAACAGCACATTTGTTTAAATAAACCCCTTTCAAAGTATCCAATTTTAAAATTACCTCCCTTTCAATTAAAGACTCTTCTTATTTTGATCCTACGGTGAAAGTAAATGGTATTGAATTCATTTGAGAAAACAATCAATAAAGATTAACAAGACATTAAATAATTGATTTCAAGACAAAACAGTTCTTTCCACAACCTCCCTTGACATAGGGAAGAAACGAAACTAGCATACTTTGTAAACATATACAATTAATGACCATAAGAACTTTGGTTGAGTGTATGCTGTTAATGTCCATAGCTGAATTTCAACGAGTTTATACATCAATTTTCAGTTTAAGACTAGAAATGTTTTATGTGTAATGAAATGTACTACGATTGATGTAAGCTTTGAAAGCCAACAAACACGACATAATAAAACAATTGCTGGCTCGATTTGACTGATCCTGTTCATATGCAGTAATGGAAATGCATATTACTCTAGCATATAATGCAAAAAACTTTTAAACATGTATACAGGTCTGTACACTTTTACTTAAAAATTAATTGCATAAAAAAGACAAATTCAATATAAGGACCTTGGTTTCTAACTTTTGAACAATTTTATTTACCTCCATTAAAATCACTTTAACCTTTGATTATTATGAACGAAAGCGACAGTACGATAATGATAACGCGACAGTACGATCAGAAAATTGCGAAATCACGATAATACACGAAAACGTGATACATGTAAAACGACAGTAAGATAAAAAAAAAAAAACGAGACAATACGATTGTGAAAGTATTGTCGCATTATTGCATTTTCGTCATCGTTGTGTCACGTTTCCATTATCGTGTTATTGAGTTTTCGTTATGTTATTTTAGTGATTTCGCGTTTTCATCATCGTTATATATCGAGTATAGCATTTTAGATAAACACATTCTACGGAAACGTATATCGGCCTCGTTATGTTGTGTAAAATTATCAATTAGCGCGCCCAAAAGTGTACAACATTTCACTTTCAAACACCAGAAAATAATTGACTTGTCTTTTTCAACACCTTGATCATCGATAAATTTTAAGTGACAAATAACAAGACTCGCCTTAAAGAAATCGACTTAATTTCTTGTACCATTTGAAAATCGACAAATTGAGAGCGACAAAAAAATGGTCGGCTTAAAATAATTTACTTGATTATCTGGACAAATTAGATAACCGACAAATTTGGGGCGACAGAAAAAAAAATCGAGCTAGTGAAGTCGAAAGAATTTAGTTTGTCATAGAAAATACGATGATTAGTTTTGATGGATATGTTGAAGCAAACTTTACCGAAATCAAGTCCTCCATTTTATCAAAAATGTTTTGGATATTTTGCTACTTTGTAAGTGTATTACTTGTTTTATCAAATCATTCTAATAATTTAAAAGTTTACGTAATACGTAAAAGACAGGTGTGTGTGAGTAACTAAATCGAAAGAAGATCAAATTTCCACCAGCAAAGGCAGCACATTTTAATTTATGTATATATTGATTTGTTTACTTTGATTGATTTCTTTAATCACATCTATAATTCAACTACATAAACAATCACAAAATACGCTTTTTTCAGTTTCTAGCCTTTCCGGGCGGTGTTGAAAGTATGGTTCCCTACCCCGGGGATATTGCGCCACTAGAAGAACTTGTCCGCTATTACTTCTCTATGAGTTTGCCTAGAGAAGCTATACTTGGCTTTCTTTTGTTTGTGCATCATATATCTATAAGCCACCGCACACTCGGAAGAATACTTCAAAGACTAGGTCTTCGTCGAAGAATGAACGAAAGCCCACCTGGAGTTATAATCCGCTCCATACTCAGCCTCCATAGCCAGGGGTATAGGAACATCGGTTACAAAAGTATGTGGAAACTTCTACATCTTAAGTATAACATCAACGTTACACAGGAAACTGTTCGTCGAGCTTTAATAGAGATTGACCCAGAAGGAGTTTTACTAAGATCTCAGCATAGACTTAGAAGAAGGATTTATAGTAATCAAGGACCTAATTGCATTTTACATATTGACGGTTACGATAAACTGACCCCATTTGGCTTTCCAATTCACGGTGGTATAGACGGATTTTCAAGGAAAATTCTTTGGTTGAACGTGATACCATCAAGTAAAAATCCAAAATATGTTGGTAGGCTGTTCATGAATTATATCCAGTCATCAAATATTCTACCCCGCATCTTGAGATGTGACGCTGGAACTGAAAACACAGTTGCAAAAAGCTTACAGATGTTTCTTCGTTCGAGGCATACAGACAGCTTTTCCAGAATAAGAAGTGTAAGTGTAGGTCGATCAACTGCAAACCAACGAATTGAAATGTTATGGGGTATACTAATGAGATATTTCACGACATACTGGAAGAACTTGTTCAAGGACTTGATTGATATAGGATTATTTAACAATACAAACCTTATTCATGTGCAAACGTTTAGATTTTGCTTTTATGGGCTCCTACAGGATAACCTGGATACATTTCGAACTGCATGGAACTATCATAGAATACGTTCTCAACCGAATCGAGACATATCAACAGGAATTCCAGAAGTCCTGTATAGTCAATCTAGAGTATACGGAGCACGAAACTGCGGACTTGCTTTGCCATTAAGTCAACGTGAAATTCGTGTAATTTGCGAAGAAACAACCGAACCAATTCCGTTTCGTTGTTGCGAGTTTAAATACCAAAATATATTGGAACTTCTTACAGGAAAAATAGCGACAGAGATACCTGTGCCACAAACTGCTTATCAGGCACTGCTGCTGTACGAGGCATTAGTTTCTCGATGACATTCTTAGATAGTGCCACATAAAGTAAAAAGACTGTGTCGCTCAATGATTTCATTTTCAGTTTGAAATATCAACCGTAATTTGTTTTCATTTGATTTTTGTATTTCTCTCATTATTGTAAAGTTCATGAAGATAAACCTTTATAGCACTTGAAAATTGTAATGCACTTGTAAATTTATCAACTATCGTCCTCTTTTTTTCCCAACAGTTGTAGTATTGTCTTCCAATCCTCGTATAATATACTACTCAAAGTTTGCTAAGCACCAAGTTAACCACACATGCCTTCCGGTAGTCTTCCGCACTAAAATCCGCTGATGTACATGTACTTTTTTAGCAGAAAGATGTCGTAAGTAAATGTACATCAGCGGATTTTACTGCGCATGACTATCGGAAGGTGATGGTACGATGGTGAAACCCATGGCACGATGGTGAAACAACGAACGCACGGTGATAAAACAAAAATAGTGCGATGGTGAAACAACAATGGCACGATGGTGAAACAACGATGGCAAGATGGTGAAACAACGATGGCACGATAGTGAAACAACGATGGTACGACATCACTATGGTGAAACCACGATGGTACGATGATGAAACTGCGATATCACATCGCGTTTTCACCATCGTGCCTTCGTGTTTTCACCATCGTGCCATCGTGGATTCACCGTCGTGCCTTCGCGTTTTCATCATCGTGCCATCGAACCATCGTGCATCGCGGTAAAGGGAGAGAAAAAATTAAGTTTGTCTATACGGAACACCGTACAAAGAGATTTTTTTCTGTTCGAAAAAGATCAGGCCCAGTGATTATACAACTATTTTTACGCTCAACTCAGTTTGAGCATGGAAAATTGAGGGATTCATTTTCTAAGAAAAGCCGGCGGTGACATGCCAATTGCCAGTTGCTAATTGCCAAATGCCAACTGCTAATTGCAAAATGCCTAATTCTAATTGTTAAATGCAAGTTGCTAATTGCCAATTACTAGTTTATTATTTTAGAAGTTTACAAATGCTAGTTAGATGTTTTACAGCAAAATGTTTTGTATCCTCTACTTAGATTATTAAATGATTTCTTTTAAACCTTCATATTTAATGCCAATTGCTAATTGTCAAATGCTAATTACTAATTGTCAAATGCCAGCTGATAATTGCCAATTGCCAGTTGCTTATTGTCAAATGCCAGCTGCTTATTGCCAAATACCAATTGCTAATTGTCAAATGTCAGTTGCTAATTGCCAACTGTCAATTGCTTATTGTCAAATGCCATTTGCTAATTGGCAATTGCTAAATTAATAATAATAATAATAATAATAATAATAATAATAATGATGATAATAATAATGATAATAAATCTTTAGAAAAGATAGTACAGTTGAAAACAAAGCAGTCATCGAAAGTATTATAAATAAGAACCTTATAAGAATAATTAGTGAATTAGAAAGAACTACATAATTATATAAAGCAGTCGTTGATAGAGTTTTTCTATGTCTTCATATTAAAAATTAGTATATTCTTACTACAAAGTTAATTTAACCTAAAATTTCTTCCAGACATCCTGAGTCAAATATCTCAGTTACAAAGCGATTAGGTAAAATGTATGAGCTATTAAGTCAAAAGTTAAATACTTACCTTTCACCAAACCAATTAAACATATACTTAAAATGCCAAACAAAATATATAAAAACACACCACAATCATAAACAAAATAGTGCATTGTTCAAAACACAACACACACAAAACAGCAAAAATGTCCAGCTAGTAACTGTTCATAGTCATATAGGGCAAGAACAATGTCTTGTTCTATTCCTGGAACATATTCATGGCTGATAATAATGCGCCCATATTAGCAATTAGCAATTGGCAATTAGCATTTGGCAAATGACAATTAGCAGCTGGCATTTGGTTATAAGCAAATGGCAATTAGCAAATGGCAATTAGCGGTTGGCAATTAACTGTTGGCAATTAGCAACTGGCAATTGGTATGTCACCGCTGGCTTTCCATAATTTCCCTTCATAAGAAAAAAATTAAGCTTATTAATTGAATCTTATTGGTTGCGAAGCCATACGCAACTGAAAACCAACAAATATCGATTCAATCCTTAAACTGATCTCAGTAACAACTGCAGAAGAGTGTTTTGTTTATTTATGAAGGCTGTTAATGTTCAAGACGTTTTAAGTTTGAGCACAGAACTGAGTTCGGCATGAAACAAGTTTTATATCATGGGGCCAGATCGTATGTTTGCTTTCAAGAGAAAAAGTTTTCACTTACTTTTCTCAAACGTAACTTAAAACGTGTTCTTGTTTCACTCTGAGTTACGAGTCTTCAACCTTTCAATTCATGCAAAATAGGGGTGAACCCTGCACTGTATTTCACTCGAAATATGTAGAACGTGGACCCGGTATTTTCAAGACGCATTAAAAGATTAAATATAATCGGACAGATTGGGGTTAACTGTTGTTAATTGTTACTTAATTGGTTCTCAGAAAAAGGGTAACTTCATTGAGTTCTAATCCCGTTGTATAATGAACTCATTAGTTAAAAGTGAGATGGTTGTGAGGTAATCCATACCATGAACATTATTGTTTCATATGTTAGTGATAAATGTTTAATGTTTTATTATATTTCTGAAAACTAAATATTTACAAGGACCGAATCACCGGATGTTTTTTATAAATAATTAAGCAGACCCCCCACCCACCCAAAAGACTTGTTGTAAAAATAAATATGGAAAAGCAAGGTTGTCTAAAGAATCTCGCAAATCCACAACCATCCGTTGACCCGAGTTACGTTTTTAAATGAATTGTTCTCATATTGATTTATAGATTATAAAAATATTACTTTGTTTTGTGGCAGTTTTAAACATGTTAAATTAATATTATTCAGAATTTAGGATAGCATATGCTGCAAAGAATATTAGTGCTTCAACAAGCAGGGTTGCGCTACTCGTACTTACTCGAGTACCAATGTTCAAGTACTCAAACTTTGAGGACACTGTTCTTGTCTTACATTATGGGTACAAAAACCCGTACTTATTAAAAATGTTAGTGCTTATGAGTACTTTACTAGTATTTATGACCTTCACACTTAAGAAAAAAATAATAAGAAATGCAATAAAGAAACTTAATGAAGTATACATATATATGGAATGGTAAGAAATCATTTATGTACAACTCCAATTGGGATGGGTAATTAAACCATACTCCTCAAAAATAAAAGATTACACAAGCAAGGGCAATCGTACAAACATACTTTCTGGTGTTAAACACGCATATATCAAAATAAGTTCTTAAATCTCTTGAGCATAATATTTATCTATTTGCAATGATTTTGACATGGGCTTCCAACCGGTTGTACATACAACCGGCCAATCCTACTTCATAGTAGACTAAAGAAAAGATATGTTTTAAGGTATCGCAAAGATTGCAAAATGGCGAAGACAGGCTAAAATTTCAAAAAAATGAATTTTGGGGGAAATACTTATTGCCACCTAGATTTTAGTAAATAAATTGATTTAGCTATGGATACAGTAAATGTTTGCAAGCTCAGTTTAGTCTTATTCATGTTCTAATTACCCAAAATTCATTTTTGAAATTTTAGCCTGTCTTCGCCATTTCCAATGTTTGCGACCTCTTAAGACTTGATATCTCAACATAAATTCCTTATCTATGAAAGTAACTCGTTTAAGCCGACAGCAACCGCAGCGAATGATGGCAATGTTTGATCCAGTAAAAACCCGCCAAAATCTTAACTACATGCACTCGTATCACAATCTATTCTTCCGGTTCTTAATTTACAAAATCCGGATATTCATTTATGCCTGTTATGTATGTCAAGGACACGGCGCTAGTGTAGAATAAAAACAAGATGACTCACTCTAATTCGGGACATATCGTCTTTCTTTGTTGCAAAAACCCGTATAACTCATTTTATTTCATTGATACTTATACTGTTTCGCAATAAGTTGACGTTATACTTTCTATGGAACGAAGATCCATCATACCATATGTGTTGTTTGTTGCTTCGACATACCTTTTAAACTTTAAATAAGGCTGTATGTCTGTTCAAATATGATCAGGAAAAAATGTTTCATACAGTCTTGTTAAAAGAATTGTAATAAATTGCAAAATCGGCAATTAAAACACGATATTTAGATTTTAATGAATTAAAAATTTCCGGATTTCTCTTGTAAATGGATTTGTAGTTAGCACATATTTATAAACAACTAGCCTGACACCAGCTAGATGGTTTATTAAAGAAAACACTGAAATACTTATTAACTTCTTTTTTATTCATTTCATTTTCCTTTTTTTACTGATATGCTGAACCATCTAGCCTGGTGGCAACTGGCATGAAGGTTTCTGATGTTATCAAGCAACCTGTCAGATGTTAACAGTTATATGGTCAGCCGCTCAGCATGTGTGAATCAATAAATCTCTGTAAATAAACAAGATCCATATCTTTCATTTGAATACATTAGACAAGATTAATTTGGCTTGAGCTGAGAGATTTTTCAAGATCTACATTCAGTGAAGTCAAGCCTTTTCCCTTTTGATTGTTAAAAGGGATTAAGGAATGATTTGAATATGAAATTTAAAACCTCAACGAAAGTTAGCCTTCATGTTGAATTGACAGCAACATCAAAATAATTGATATTTATTTTGAGCTCAAATAAACTTGAAAAAAGAAACTTCAAAAAATATCAATGAAAAAAAAGAGCTGTGTCTTTTGATGGAGCGGCTGTTAGATTTGCATATAACAGTGGAAGATCTGAAATGGTGAAATGTGTTGCAAGTAGACTGCTTTGACACCTATTCTAAGTAAGCTATGCGTTTGGTATTGCATTAGAGCAACTAAAGGTTGCACAACTTGTTTGTTTCTTGTTTAAGAATTTAAAACAAAAAGGTTCTATCTCGAATGCCAATCTTTTGCCTATGTTCTGGGAGATAAGGGAAGTAAAATGCATATCAGTAAGGTACCTGCAGGAGTTGCTCTTCTTGGAGGTATTGATGACTATTGTATTAGTGACATGAGAATATATAACAGAACATAAGGACGGGAGCCAGTCTAATAAACAGCATAGTAACATATATACGAGTATGCTTATAAAAGTATGTCATATCCTGACACATATTTAAAAAATATTTGTAACGCTATATCTATATTTAAAAATAGAAGATTTAATACGAATATTTTACATCTTACGGGTACAGAACTTAGGCAAGGTTATTTGTATGATAATTATGTATATTTTAAAATAGTATCATAAACATACGGACTATGAATATGACCGATATTTAAAAAACACAATTTAAATTAGAAGCACTATATATAAACCCCATAGCGGGAAAATATGGCTACTGACCTTTCTGAACGGTAAACTCTTCGGTTATCTTTTTGTTATTTGTTTGTGATGTCTCGTCCTCTCTTCTTTGTTTTTTCGCTGCGTGGGGAGGCTGTGTTATGCGAGTGTGGCGATTCCTGATATGCATAATTATTTCACTTTTTTCATAAATACATTTTTATTTTTCTATAGTCCTAATACTCCTTTAATTGCGATGTAAACTAAAAGGGGGTTTAATTTCCAAATAAAATAAGGACAGTTGACAATGTATGAATTATTTGGAAGATGTTTTATGTCATTACAAACTGTTATTGTTTTTAATATTGCTATAATTAAGTAACTGTTGGTACATTAACATTTTGTTATAATTAAACTGTTTTAAGAGGGTCCGATTGTAGATACGTTTCAAAATGTGTTTAAATCTCTAGACTTCACTAACTTGCCAAATAACTTCCTTCATTTGATACTTAGTGACTATGTGAGAGAACCACAACTGCGTGCATGAAACAGAAAAGGACGAGTTGCTTCCCATCTGATGAAGGGTTGAAAACAATCACGAATTGATATTGCAATACTATGAAATACTAGTTTTAAATATATATATACTTGGTTGTCTTACTTCGTCATTATAATTTTAAATTTAGTAAAATTTATGTAAATCGGAAACATACTTAAGATTATATTGTGCAGTGCAAACGTCAAAAATCTCTGATACTTTTTATTATTTGTAAAATTTAAATTATAATGGCTTTTAGTGCACATCTTTCTTAATACGATTTTTGTCTAATCAAATAGAAGACAAAGAAAAAGCCACCGAACACGACACAAATAAAATACTGCACGCTCGGTTTGATTGAATCATTTCATAAGCAGTAACGGAAATGCATATTACTTCTCAGGCCACCTAGCCCCGGGATTAGCGCAACTCGATATTTTCATAAATATAAACACTGATAAATATCGTTCTCAAAGGCCATCAAAGCGCGTAACTGATAACAACACTAGTTGAATGTACGTGGCCAAGTTTTACGGCCACCTACGAGTTAATTTATAAACAGATAAAAAATGTACATTTTGTGAATATTGTTAAGAGAAGAAACATCTATAATTGCAGACATAGGGAAGAAACCCAATTTAAACTATATAAACTAATCTATAGTCTTTTGTTGTAACATTTTCTAACGTTTTGCTTTTTGTGATACTGATAAAAAATGAAATATGCATATCAGGAATGGCCACATCCAGCATACACAGCCTCCCCACACAGCCAAAAAGTAGAGAGGAAAAGAGAGCATGGTATTACAATAATCAGTTTCAAAATGGACGCCACAAACAAATAACGAAAGTGAGAACCAGAGTGGTTACCGCCTTGGAACGGTCAGTGGCAAAACTAATTGCCACTGGGGGGTTTAAACCAGGTTCTATGGTGCACCAACCTCACACTTGCCCCAACAGGTTCTCGTATCACAAAACAAGTACAAATTGTCTTGGTGAAATAACTCCAACCCAACATTGTTAAAGTTATTTTCCGTAAGATGTAAATGAAGTTTATTCAAATCATCTACCTTTGAGTTGGAATCAAAGTCACCTTGCATTAATGTAATATAGAAACTAACTGTTTGAAATCGACTTCAAATTAAATTAATTCATTATTTTATATAAAAATATTTCAACATAAATTCGAAAGTAAAAATGGAAGCTAATGTATATACTCTTCTTTACATTTGCAACAGAAAATGGAAGCGAGAAACTGTCTAAATGATGCATTAAAAATCGCCATTATAAAGGGGTTGATAGCACTGTTTAGCATAAACGACCGTCTCCAAATAACCTCACCAACGCTCAAGATGAGACCACGCCCGCTCATGTCAGCAGTGACAACCAGCATAGATATGTAGTAAGGAACAAAGCAGGTTACTGAAGCGATTGTGATCACTGCAACCATCACCGTTATTCTCATCTCTATTCCGGAACTTACACTCAGACTATTTTCAGATTTCATTTGTCGAAAGACTTTGGAGATTCGCTTTCGCATTGTGTGATTGCCGTTTGTCTTCGCCGCTGGGTGGTTGTTATCACAGTAAACAACGTCAACCGATTGATCCGTTTCTTTTCCTTCATCTTTCAGTTCTGGAAATTCCTTAATGTTGGAAGAACTACTGGTGTTGTCTTGATTCGTATCAAAGTGGATTTCTACAACATCCGTGTTTGATTCCTCCAATCCATCCGTATGCGATCGTTTCCTTTTATACGAAATGATGCTCAATTTTTCATGCGACTGGAGTCGTCTATTGGAGTGAATTATTTTTCTAACGATGAGTGAATAAAATACAATCAGAAGGCAGATGATAATAACGTGCGTGCATATATCAACCCAGTGAAATACATTCTCTATTGCTTGCAGCTCCGGAACATAGCTTCGTGAGCAATAATAACCCTGAGTCGAGTTGTCTTCAGCAGTCAAGTTATTTCGGACGACATCTGCAGTAACAAAGTATCTCGCGGATATCAGGAAGGAAAATATTGCGGTCCAGATGATCAAGTGTTGCGCAGCGTGGAGGGTTAACTGTCGAGAAAATGGATAGCATACCCGCCGAAACCTCTCTACAGCAATTGCAACCATAAACAACAAAGAGTTACCTATCAACCAGTGCTTCAAAACCCAGAATACTTTACAGGCACCAACACTGCGGTATTTAACCGTGTTGTAAAAGTCTACAACGTCGTCCACCAAAACTAAATTTGTCAGGGCGTCATTAACAGATAACGAAACGATCAAAAATTGAGAGACAGATTTCTGAGCCTTCCATCCGTAGAAAATGACAGCAAAGATGTTACCGGATACTCCAACGGAAAGAACAATAATGACGAGCACTATGGCTGGGAGGTATTCCTCCACATACTGTTGGTTAACTTCTTCTAACTCCTCAGACATTATTGTTTCTGAAACATACAAAGTTTACAAAAAAAGACTTTTAAGAACAATTATGCAAGCGTTATGAGTAGAATGTACCGGTATTCTTCGACATATCGTTGGTTAACTGTTCCAATTCTAAAGTCATAACCGTTTCTGGGACATACACATATTTCTAAAAAAAAACTTTTAGATTTTAAGACATTAAAATTTCGATTAGAGAAAGAGCATCAAGGCTTTATAGGTAAAATATTGTTGAATTATCTGTTTTAGCAGTAAAAGAAAAACATTGTTAATGTGTTATTTATTAAAATTAAAACATTTCGATTAGAAGAGCACAATATAAATTATTGATAAATTATATTGTTATCAGTTTTTGCAACAAAAGAAAACAACTTTGTTTAAATGTAATTTAAAAAAATCTTTCTACCTTTCTTGTTCGGAGCATGTACAATCCATGAGTACTCTTTTTTTCGTTTACGCGTCACCACGGTGTTCTTCCTGTTCACGCAAGATGATGTAGATTGCATTGTTTCTAATAAGATTTCGATCTGAAGTTTGTTGGTATGTAAATGATATTGGTAAATACTTTAACCTGCGTATGATCATATCTTGTACTAGACAAACTTGTTGCTACTACGAGTTTTACGTTAAACTCTATGTAGCATATCAGCTCATATGCGCTTTTCTAATGCACGATTTAGAGGACCTTATATTGTTATTATCATACAGGTTTTCCTGTGTTTAACCTATGTATACCGTTATTGTAAGTGTTTAACCTATGTACACTGCTCTTGTCAGTTTTTAGCAATTTCAATTCAACCCCTTAGGAAGTTTTCAAAAGTGACACACTCAATAGCAAAACCCTTATATTTTAATTGCAAATTTCTCTTTCTATAGTTTCAGTAGTTAAAACACATATTGGTATAACTTGTACAATGTTATTTTTGAATGTTTCTGCATTTACACGGAATGTCGGTAAGACACACTTGATATAACATGCATGATATGTCGTGTATGATGTAATCAACAGAAATCACGTTATTTCAAATTGTTTTACATTTTGAATGAAATCTTCTTTGCTAATAACTGTGTATGTCATGAAAAATTTATATAAACTATTCGGGTGTAATCAAAATTTTAAAACATTTGTTTTTTATAGTACAGGTACTCAAAAAGCTCATTTCATATACTTATTGCTCTTAATTGTGAAAACATTCAATCATTTCCTTTGCAATAATAACTTTTGATCTTCAAAATTGAAACCAAACATATAAGTAGAGAAAAAGACAACCCATAAAGGAGTTAAAACAATTTTGGCTACATAAGTTAGGTTATAAAACAATGAGTATGTCTCTATACACAATTGATTAGTCTTTGCTCTGATTGATACTACTATGTTGTTTACAAACACACAACAAAGGATGGTAATTTGCGACCAGATATCATAATTGAGAGCCCAATTCTTGTCGAGTTCTTGTCGAGTATTAAAATTTTCTTTGTGTTAATATTTTTTTTTCAGAACAAAGCAAGACTAGTCTTCCAGTTTCAAGTTTTATAATAGTTTACTGTTTCTGCTGTACGCTTGCTTAATCCAGCCCAACTTTTTTGTCGGTTTATCACATGCAATTACACCGAGGGATTCTTTTTACGAAGCTTCTAAATGTTTCGTTAAAAACCATCATGATAATCGGATTAAGAGCGCTGTTGAGCATATAAGATCTTCTAAAGACTATATGCTCAACGCTCATTATCAGACCATCCCCGCTGAAATTACTGCTCACCAACAAAATGGATAAGAAATAAGGTACAAAGCACACAAACGAAGCTAAGGTTATTACAATAACCATGATTGTTATCTTCGTTTCACTTCCTAATCTTTTATTTTTATTGGTTACATTGGGCTCCTTAACGGGTTTTGAAGATCCGGTGTTTGTTTCGCTCATCAAATTGCTCGTACTTGTCGAAGTAGCTATTTTCTTTGTTTCTTCAGTTCGCTGGTTGGAGTTTTTGCCAGGAAAACGGAAATTCATTAAAGGAGACCCATTGTTTCCACCTACGTCTGTAAAATTTGACTGGAGTTCGACAACTTCTGTGCTCAGATTATTATACGATGGTTGTAAGTTCATGCAGTTTTGCTGATATACTATTACGTTGTTATTTCTATGTGATCGCAAATTTCTCCTGGATTGCACTATTTTTCCTATCACAAGCGAATAAAAAACGATAAGGCATACTGTAATGATTGCGTGCAGCAATATGTCTACCCAATGGAAAATGCTCTCAACATATTTGAAATTGCTATTTTCTGAATACGTGCAGTAGAATCCTTTGGTATCATTCGCTTCCATTTTTATTGTAATGCGCACTACGTCTGTGGTAACACAGAGACGCAAAGACAGAAGCAATGAAAAATAAACTTGTCCTGCGACTACATACCGAATGGATGTAATTGTAAATTGTTTTGAAAACATTAAGCAGACTCTTCGAAATCTGTCAGTGGCAATTGAAATCATTAGCAAAAGAGAATTACTAACAAACCAGTGTCTCAAAACAAACAGCAATTTGCAGAACACTACGTTGCGATATGTTACAAAGTTGAAGAACACCACCACATCATCCATAAGAACAACATTCGTCAAAGCATCATTCAGTGTCAGGGAAAACACTAGAAACTGCACCACAGACTTTTCTGCTTTCCATCCGTAGTAAATGACGGCTGCATTGTTTCCAGTAAGTCCAACAATTATAATGAACGTCACAATTACGATGGCAGGAATATATTCTCGTATGTATTGTTCATTTACTTCTTCCAGCTTGTTGGGCATTTCTGTTTAAGAATCAGACTTAAGTTTACTTTATTGTGTACTTAATACAACTCGTTAGGCATCTATGTTTAAGAATCAGACTGAAGTTTACTTAATTGTTTTCTTAATCCAATTCCTTAGACTTCTCTGTTTAAGAATCAAACACATTTTTTTTAATGTTTACTTAATTGTTTACTTAATCCAACTCGTTAAACATCTCTGTTTAACAATCAAACTTAAGTTATCTTATTTGTTTACTTAATCCAACTCGTTAGACTTCTATGATCGTGTTTAAGAATAAACCTTAATTTCCATAGAAGGAAAACATTTAGCGACTTAAACTTAAAAAAAATCTTCAACTCTCGAGAAAACTCGGATGTGTTTATTTGTCACCAACACATGTTTCCTTCCTATAAAGATGTACCTCTTTTGAAATAGGTCAATAAGAAACATTTTGTAGTTTTAATACAAATGACCAAAATATTGGGCTAGATGAAAAGCAAACTTTGAAAGCCACCGAACGCGACAAATAAGAAAATATCGCAGGCTCTGTTTGTTGAGCCTTTTCATGGATCTGTAATGCAAATGCATGTTACCGCCCTACCCGCTTCTTGAAGACATTCAAATGACGAAACTGATTACATCATTGATTGAAACTATTTTGAATGCTCTAGCCTTTTTAAAATAAATGATCATTACGAGGTTATCATTGTCAAAAATACTTTTCGATCCGTAAATAACACGTGCCAGACGTTGAAAATATCTGTACTAAAACTTTCTTTATACCTTATATATAATGCAAAATGAACTACAAAGCTTTGTCACTGCTCTCTCTTCTTCTTGACTGTGTGGGGAGGCTGTTGTTTTCTGAATGTGGCAATTCCTGATATGCAAAGTTCACCTTTCTTTATTGTATATCAGGAATTCATATCAAATGTATACATGAATCACTAAATAATGGGATTTAAACTTCGATATGCAACTGAGTTGACTCACTAACAAGTTACTCTTTACAATAAAATATTCGTATGTTGTGTTTAGAGATAAAAAATGATATAGTGCTTTTATATAGCGTATTTAGTTATTAGAAGTCTAAAGGGATTGTGACATATTGGTTGTTTAATGCACTCACGATCAAACCAAATAATTTTTTTACAGCCGTCGAGGACATACTTATTGGTACAGAAGTGGGTCAATTGAGTCGTAAAAAGTAAGTGAAGAAAAATCCGGACGTAAAAGGTATTCGGATATTACATGTACTGTGTGTCCTAAATAACGAATAGAAGGAAGTAACGGGTAATGATTAATTTGAAACTATTACATTAAAAGTGGAAGTTGGGAAAGACGCGACTCACGCACCCAACTCCCATTCGCATATTTAATGTGCCTATTTGCAAAACAAGTAGAAATTCCTATTAGGAATGGACACATTCAGAAGACACAGGTCTTCCCTCACACTTAAACAGTGGAAAAGGAAAAAAAGGAGCATAAATAATAAGATGATAAATATTAAAATAGACATCACAAACAGTTAACGAAATGAGAACCCTCGGAGTTACCTTCTTGGACCAGTCACCATTTCAGCCAATCAGATCCTTCAGACTTGAGACCCGTTTCCATTCTCAGTTTTATAATATTGCGACCAGAAGATAAACAAGATAAACCTAAGACAAAAACAGCCAATGACAGTGTCAGGCAAAATGCACTATAAAAAGCAAATGCACTTACCGTAAAAAGTCTCCCCGTACATTCAGTCAGTACTGTTATCAGTAAAATAACCAGTTACCGATTTCATGCAGTGATTGTTACGTATATCAGGGCTATCCGATTAACCTTTTTGGGGGGTTCTCCCGGTTATCTCAGTTGGTTGCGTTGCAGGAATAGCAGGGCTAGGCGCTTTCGCCGTGACGGTGCGGGTCCGCTCCCAGCTAGAGAGACTATCTATGATCTTACTGAGATTTGACCATTCTATACGAAGAAATAACGAGGTTCCATCTTCTTTTTCAAGGCTTCCAATAAACCTTATTTTAGTTTAAAACCCACAGCATTTAATTCACGCTGCATAAATGTAAACGATATTTGTAGATACTAAATCTTCATTCTCACTTCAAAGACTGAATTTTTATTACTCAATTAATGACAAATGCGAACGTCATAAGATATGTATAAAATGCAGACATTGATAGTTGTTTTTGTTTTGGAAAACAGTGTTTTTTCACGTCCCCAAAATTCCATTTAAATTAAAAGTAAACCAAGTTCGACTTGTTGTTCATCTTTGTATTTGAGTACTGTTACAGTAATATGTCAGGAATACGGGTTTTGCCCAGGAGACACTTCCGGTTAAAGCTGTGAAAAATTGTTTCAAATTTGAATGTCTACTCTTTAATTAATAAATATATTGCATGAAATGTTTCTTATTTTCTATTGTACACTTTCGTGGAAATGTAACAAAAATAAATAATAAATATATTACACGAAATGATTCTTATATGCCATTCAGTACACTTCCATGGCAATGTAACTAAAATAAATAATAAATATATTGCATGAAATTTTTTTTTATATTCTATTGTTCACTTACATGTTAATGTTACTAAAGTAAACAATAAATAATAAATATATTGTAAAAAAAAGTAAACCAAGTTAACATATTATAAAGGATTGAACATTTGCATACACTGGGTGTTTAATCAGTCGTTTATCGGGTAAATAAAAAGGAAATAAAAATATGAAGCTAATAACTGGAATATACTATAAGATATTTACAAAAAATATTTCTGTGCTTAGTAAACATGGAGTAGTCCATTGTTACTTTCATTTGCCATCCTTAAATTTGCAACAGCAAATGGCACCGACAAATTGTCTAAATGGTGCATTGAAAACCACCATTATAAAAGGGTTGATTGCACTGTTAAGCATAAACGTGTTTCTCCAAATTACCTCGCCAACATTTAAGATGAGGCCACGTCCGCTCATGTCAGCGGAGACCATCAGCGCAAATATGTAGTACGGAACAAAGGATGCAACTGAAGCTATGGTTATCACTGTCACCATCACTGTTATTCTAATCTCTATTCTTGAATTTAAACTGAGATCATATTTAGATTTCATTTGTAGGTTGGCTTTGGTGATTCGTTTTTGCATCGTTTGATTGCCTTTCGCCTCTGCCACAGGATCGCTGATATTACAGTTCTCAGTATCTTGTGCATAAAATGTTTGCTTTTTTGCTCTGTCTAAAGTTGGTAAATCCTCGAGATTAGAAGTACTATCGGTATTGTTTTGTGTTGTAGCGAAGTGGATTTCTACAACTTCCGTGGAGTTTGATTCGTCCAAAGCCTCTCTTTGTAATATTTTCTTTTTATACGAAATATTGCCGAACATTTCATGCGATTGGAGTCGTCTTTTTGAGTGAATTATTTGTCTAACGATGAGTGAGTAAAACACAATCAGCGAGCGGATGATGATCACATGCGTACACATATCAACCCAGTGAAATACTTCCTCTATTGTTTGTAGCTCCGGAACCTCGCTAAGCGAGCAATAATAACCCTGAGTCGAGTTTACTTCAGCAGTCAGGTTATTTCGGACGACATCTGCAGTAACAAAGTGTCTTGCGGATAACAGAAAGGAGAATATTGCAGTCCAAATGATCAAGTGTTGCGCAGCATGGAGGGTTAACTGCCGCGAATATGGATAACATACACGCCGAAACCTTTCTATAGATATTGAAACCATAAAAAACAAAGAGTTACCCAACAAAAAGTGCTTTAAAACCCAGAAGACTTTACATGCACCAACACTGCGGTATTTGACCGTATTGTAAAAGTCTACTACATTGTCCACCAGAACTAAGTTTGTCAGGGCGTCATTCACAGACAACGACACGATCAAGAATTGAGAGACAGATTTCTGCATTTTCCATCCGTAGAAAATGACAGCAAAGATGTTTCCGGTTAGTCCAACGGAAAGAACGATAATAACGAGCACTATGACTGGGATGTATTCTTCAACATACTGTTGGTTAACTTGATCTAACTCCTCAGACATAACTGTTTCTGAAACATACAAATAGTACTAAATAAAAACTTTTAATCTTTTAAGACAGTTAAACTTTTCGATAGTCCAACAGACAGAACAATTATGGCAAGCACTATGGCTGGGTTGTATTCTTCAAGATACTGTTGGTTAACTTGATCTTACTCCTCAGACATAACTGTTCCTGAAGCATACAAATAATACTTAAGGAAGTCTTCCTCTTATGGGAAAATATCATACTTACTATTGGTGAAAAAGGTCAGTGACAGTACACATGAATTTCTTTAAAATCTCGAAAAACCAAAATTGCCGATGTCACATTAGCCTATTTTTTTTCAAAAATAAAAAGTAGGTCCAACAATAAACAATACATAAATATCATCTATAATCATAACTGAGTAAAACATAACAATTTAAAATATATATGTCGTAGTTAATTTCAGAAGTTAAGATTTGAAAATGACTTCCTTCTGTTTTGAGATATGACTAGAGAGCAAAAAGACATAATTTAAAATGAAATTATATCATTTATCGAAACATTACTACATCTGAAAGAGGTTAACCTTAATAGATGAATACACTATAACACTGCAATGATGTCTGCAATTATACAAGTATTGTTCACCATAACACAAAGCAAAAGATTGCAGATTTAATGAGAGTTCAAAGTACCGTGTGAAAAGGAAAACACGGCCCTACCCCTTGATTTAATTTCTAATGAAGATATTTTTTTAAAATAAAACGTTTCTCACATAGCTTGTAGGTCCTATTTAATATGCAAAACGAATTTCGAAGATACACTTTAATTAAGAAATTAAGGGGTATGGCCGTGTTTTCCGTTTCCGACTTAATTTTAGTCAAAAGGCCACCCATCTTTTAGACAAAGTTTGTTGAAATATTATTAAAATAAAAAGCTTCTATTTTAGCCACGAGGGTGATCTTTAATATGCAAAAAGAATTTTGAAGATATCTTAAGAAATTAAAAAGTTAGGGGGGCCTTTTTGAGCCGTACTTTATTTTACGGCCGGGCGGTGTTTTAAACCTAACGTATGTGAAATTCTGAGTTTTACAGGCATTTCAGTCCCATAAATACATGTTGGTATAGTTGTGTTCTGTAAATAACCTTCTACTGGGTTGTTTCCGTATTGTTTGAAGCTTACGAGCATTTAATCTTACTCGAAAATCACGTTCTACGTGCATTAGGTTTTGTACTTTCGGTTTTCAAGCAGGGACTTCCCCAAAAGTCAAGTGACCGAAACTGTTTTTTTTTTAAATTATTTTCTTTCTTAACATGATATATGTCGAAATGTTTGTCCTCTATAACATGTTTTGAACCATTTAAACTTTTAACCTAAACATTAACCGCCGCGACCGAACTGTGGCGCTAAAGACCAACGCTCATTAGGGGAAGACTTCCTTAATAAAAACCTTTTAACACTGTTAAATGTTTCTTTAGTCCAAAGGACAGAACAATTATTACAACCGCTATGGGTAGAATGTATTCTTCAACATAGATGTTCCAACTCTACAGACATAACTGTTCTGTAACATCAACATATTACTTAATAAAAGACATTTCGATTTTAAGACATAAAGGTAGTCTAACTGTAATGATTTCCCGCGCTTTTTTCTCGAATGTCGGGAATACTCGGTTAACTGTCACTAACAGTCGACAATAATCGATGTCGCTTCGGTTACTATCGGCTCTGACGAGTAGCGTCGGAAGTCACCGAAAGCGAGCCGATGTTTGACGACGTCGCAAATTTATGCGCGGGAAAGCATTACAGTTAGACTACCTTAAAACGATACAATTTCAAAAAGAGCATCAAGGCTTTTATGGTTAAAATATTGTTGAACTTAACAGTTTTTGCAGCAAATTAAAAACATTGTTTAAGTGTTATTTTTTAAAGTTAAAACATTTATTGATAAATTATATTGTTCTTGGTTTTGCAACAATACTTGGTAATTACTTTATATCTTGTACTAGACAAACTTGTTGCTTACATATACAACGAACACTTCTGAAATAAATGTATGTTCGTCCGTCGGTACTCATTTTGGACTAAGTTAATTCTATGCATATGCATTTCAATTACTGCCCATGAACAGGCTCAATCAAATCGAACCTGCAATATTTTCATATTTGTCGTCGTGTTCGGTAGCTTTCAAAGTTCCCTTTTTCATCTATTTCAATATCACAGTAGCGTTGTTTGTGCCGTAATACTATGGCGGCTGTAAAAAGTCTCCTCGTACGTTTAATTAGTGTTGTTATCAGAAACGCTCTTAGAAGGTGAAGGTCGTTGAGCACGATATTTATGAACTTTGTTAAAAGTTATTCTAAAATTGCTTTTGTTTAAATATTTCGGCCACTTTTATAGATGGGTCGCTTCAATATCCCAGCCAATATCGATTTGGATATTGTTCAATCATCCCAAGGATATGGTTCCTGCTTTTTTAAAAATTTTGCCTTTGGCGTTGTTTATGTGGTTCACAGGATTTATATTCTCTGATCACCTGTCAAAATTCTGTTTTGTTTGGTTCTGCCAATTGTTTTCTCGTTTAGGGCAAACCCATTCTTTTATCTGGAGACCATACGCCGCTGAACATGGAATGGTATAAATCTGAAAATACCGCATTGAAGGTTCCATGTTCACCGCCATATGCATACCATCGTTTGGGATGGATCAAAATCCTACTGGTTATTGGACCGGTGTAAATATTGAGTTGCGCTCAATCCAAGGCAAGGCGGCGTGGGCATTAATGTGCATTTTCATTAAATCCAGCCGAGCCTACAATATTTTCATATTTGTCATGTTCGGTGGCTTTAAAAATTCCCTTTTCATCTACATGTATTACAATAAAATAAGTACCATGTGTAAATTAGTCTTCTTAGCGGATAAAATTTTTAAATTTTACTTTGCTCTAAGAGTGCAGCTGTGAGTTTTGTAGATTTAATTATGGCACGCCAATGCTGTCTTATGCATAAGAAAAATAAATTGTGTTGCGTCCATTTAAATCGTGTTGCAAAAACAGTTCATCGCGATGGAAATTTGGCATATCGTGATGTCTGTTTAATAGATCGTGATGCAACCATAACATATCGTGATGTGAACTTCATATGTCGTGATGTAAGTTGTATATTTCGTGATGCAAACTTCATACGTCGTGATGTGAGTTAATAATATCGTGTTGCAAATATGGTATATCGTGATGTGAACTTCATGTGTCGTGATGTAAGTTGTATATGTCGTGATGCGAACATTTAATGGTGTGATGTGAGTTCAATACATCGTGTTGCAAATATGGTATATCGTGATGTGAACTTCATGTGTCGTGATGTTAGTTGTATATGTCGTGATGCGAACGATATATGGTATATCGTGATGCGAACTTCATACGTCGTGATGTGAGTTTAATACACCGTGTTGCAAATATGGTATATCGTGATGTGAACTTCATGTGTCGTGATGTTAGTTGTATATGTCGTGATGCGAACGATATATGGTATATCGTGATGCCAACTTCATACGTCGTGATGTGAGTTTAATACATCGTGTTGCAAATATCGTATATCGTGATGCGAACTTTTTATGTCGTTATGCGGAAAATCTATCGGGGGTAAACACGTGATTTCATTTTGATTTTGATCAACTTTGTGAAAAGTACTAAAATGGAGGATATCTTAAATTCACTTGGACTAATTTCGTGTTTTTCTATGTTTGAAAAAGAAAAAATAACTCCTGACATCGTTTGCAAACTTTCGATGCAGGAAATGAGACATTTGGGAATAAAAGACAACAGAGACATGATGAGACTTAGAGTAGAATGCTTAAAACATGGAGGAAGTTTTATCCCACAACAGAAATGTGACATTTCAAAGGAAACGCTTGAGCGTCTAATTGATTCTGGATTCAAAATCCGTGAAATAGCTACGTTACTGCATATCTCCGAAAAGACTGTCTACCGGAGAATGAACCAGTTTGGTCTTCGAAAGCATTCGTTTACATACATTGACGAAGAGACTCTGCAGTTGGAAGTGAGTGAGCTGACGACGGAATTCCCTCGACTTGGCGAAGCAATGATACACCGAATTCTCCATCAACGAGGAATTAAGGTACATGGTTCTCACAGGTCCTTGATAGTCTTTGAATGGGGTCATAACCCCCTCCCTAATGAATCCCGAATCCGTTTTCCATTTTAAGTCGGTGTGACTGCGGCTTAAAATTCAAAAACATATTCCTACGACTTAACGTGTTGACATAGTTCTTGGTCCAACATGACTTAAACAAGCTTGGTATAAACAACAATTTTCTAAAGTTTCTAGGCTTAACTATAGTTTTTACACTTCAATATCCAGATTCGAACGTAGCTTAAATATTGTCTTCTGACGCATTCTCACGTAACCTGGACAATTGGCCTAAACAAAAATCAAATTTTTTATGGAAGCAAATCCACTCAAAAACATTATTTTTAGTTAAAGTTATCTGTTCTCCTACTAGTCTTAAAGTTTGACCAGCAACACTTCAAGAGTTCTTTGTTGATGCTAATGTCTTTCCTATATATGGACACTGTTTTTATGCTTTTATTTTTGATTACATATCAACAAAATTTGATATGAAAAGTTGTATGTTAAATAATATTTTTTTACATTGCGACATTTTCATACACAAAATTTTTTGTTGTTTCTAAAAAGTCCCTAAAATAGCTGATTGGACTAAAACAAGTACGTGAAAATCGTGTTTAATCAAGAAACAAAATACGAAAAAAAAAAATCAAATTTCAAAATCGTAATCTTCAAGTTGCTGTGCAATTGATATTTGAACGAGCAAAATGATTAGCATAGTCTAAGGATAGTAATATGATACAATGCCGTAAAACTAAACTAATTCTTATTTTAAAGTGTTATTTTTTGCAAGAAATAGTTCTTTACAATGTTTTATGTGAGCCACATTTGTTTTGGCGACACTGGGTTTTTACTACCCTTGGTCGATTAAGCTATCAAATAAAATGTTTTAGATATGCCAAATAACCATGTTTTGGTGTTTTATTTTTACCATATATGTTAACTCAATAAAATAAAAATAAATGTTTGTGATGTTTGCAAAAACCGTTTCACACTGTTAACATATACGTCGGCGACAGCAATTGTCCAGGTTGCGTGAGAACGCGTCGAACTGAGTCGTATTCAAACGCTCGCAAGTCAAATTGTGACCTGTATGTTCTAAATAAGTATGTTCTAATAATTCTAAATGTAAATATTTGCAGATAACCAGATCGCAGCTGAGAGACGCATTGCACGCTTTTGATCAAACTGGAATAAAGAACAGATCACATCGCAGGTTGCATAGAAGAGTATACCATGTTCAAGCCCCAAACCATATCTGGCATTTAGACACCAATCATAAATTAATCCGATGGCGTCTTATTATTTGTGGTGGAGTCGATGGGTTTGGTCGATTTATTGTGTTTTTAAGATGTGAAAACAACAACAGAGCTGATACAATTTTGAGATGTTTTCTGGAAGCCACAGAAAAGTATGGAACACCACTACGAGTACGTACTGACAAGGGATTGGAAAACATTCGCGTTTCTGAGCACATGATTGACACACGAGGCGAAAACAGTGTAGTAGCTGGAAAAAGCACGCATAATCAAAGGATTGAACGCTTGTGGCGAGACGTATATGACGGTGTTATTTGCTACTATTACGATCTTTTCCATTATATGGAAGACGAAAACATTCTAGATCCTGGGAATGAAGTTTACCTCGCTGCGTTGAGTTATGTATTTTTAGAAAAGATCAATGAAAAACTTGACATATGGAAGACGGCATGGGCAACACACAGAATTCGAACAGTTCGAACATCTCCCCTACGATTATTCACAGCAGGGGCAATTAATTGCCCAGTGGAAGACCCATCGATGAATTTGAATGAGTCCAGCAACGAGTTGCATGGTGCTGAATTCGACGACTCTAGACCATCTATAGACCCACTTGATTTACATTTGGGAAATGAGTGTAATCAGGAGCTGGGAGTAAACTGTCCTAAAAACTGGTCTTCAAGTAATTTTGGAATAGACATTTACCTGCGGGCTGTTGACATAATTCAGAGACATATTCGCCTGTAGTTATCTCTTTCAAACTAACATGCTTCCAGTTAAACATTTATCAACAGGAAAAGTGAAAGCAAAACACTGTGCATACTTTTTATATCATTTCATGTATTATTACAATTTATGAAATCAATAAAAGTTGTTTCATTGCTATGGCAGATGGTGCTTTTCATATCAGGAGGACCCCGTGGGTCCTTAACCGCTTATCTTGGTCCATATTCATTACCTGTATGCTATTTACGTAAGTATACGAAATTCCATATATTATACGTAGTAAAAAAGAAGACCAACAAGAGGGCCCAAGGGCCCTAGGTCGCTCACCTGAGGAAAAGGTCAAGGGTCAAGGTGAAGCCATTATATTATTATAACCAAATATTGGTAGAGAACTTCTAGATTGTTATTATATACCAAATATGAAAGCTCTGGGCCTTGTAGTTTAAGACAAGAAAATTTTTGAAAGTAGCATTTTAAAAACCTATTTTTTGACCCCGTGACCTACTTATGCAACCAATCAGAAGCATTTGAACAATTTTGGTAGAGGACTACCCAGGGATCATTCTTGTTGAGTTAAGTCAAATTACAAAAAGCGGTTCAAGATAAGAAGTCATTTGAAGTTTTCTTTTTATAATTCAATGTAAAATTGTGACCCCCGGGACGGGGTCAATTTTGACCCCAGGGGCATCATTTGAACAACTTTGGTAGAGGACCTATAGATGATGCTATATACCAAATATGAAAGCTCTGGGCCTTGTAGTTTCAGACAAAAAGATTTTTGAAAATTGCATTTTGAAAACCTATTTTTTGACCCCGTGACCTACATATGCAACCAATCAGAACCGTTTGAACAATTTTGGTAGAGGACTACCCAGGGATCATTCTTGTTGAGTTAAGTCAAATTACAAAAAGCGGTTCAAGATAAGAAGTCATTTGAAGTTTTCTTTTTATAATTCAATGTAAAATTGTGACCCCCGGGACGGGGTCAATTTTGACCCCAGGGGCATCATTTGAACAACTTTGGTAGAGGACCTATAGATGATGCTATATACCAAATATGAAAGCTCTGGGCCTTGTAGTTTCAGACAAAAAGATTTTTGAAAATTGCATTTTGAAAACCTATTTTTTGACCCCGTGACCTACATATGCAACCAATCAGAACCGTTTGAACAATTTTGGTAGAGGACCACCCAGGGACCATTCCTGCTGAGTTTGGTCAAATTACCATTAGCGGTTCAAGAGAAGATGTCATTTGAACTTTTCCTTATATAATTCAATGTAAAATTGTGACCCCCGGGGCGGGGTCAATTTTGACCCCAGGGGCATCATTTGAACAACTTTGGTAGAGGACCTCTAGATGATGCTATATACCAAATATGAAAGCTCTAGGCCTTGTAGTTTCAGACAAGAAGATTTTCAAAAATTGAGTTTTGAAATTCTATTTCTTGACCCTGTGACCTACATATGCAACCAATCAGAACCATTTGAACCATTTTGGTAGAGGACCACCTAGGGACCATTCTTGTTGAGTTTGGTCAAATTACTAATAGCGGTTCAAGATAAGATGTCGTTTGAACTTTTCCTTATATAATTCGATGTAAAATTGTGACCCCCGGGGCGGGGTCAATTTTGACCCCAGGGGCATTATTTGAACAACTTTGGTAGAGGACCTCTAGATGATGCTATATACCAAATATGAAGAACAGTCGACTGTAGGGACTGTATTGTTTTACACCCGGTTAAATAGGTTCCTGACGGTCTAGAGCTTTGAAATTTTGACCATAAGCTCACCTAAAGGATCTCTAAACACCGTGCAAATTTCAAAGATATTGGTTTATTAGAAATGCACGTTTTCTCGGAACGTAGGACGTAGGGCGTGTCGACTGTAGGGATGAACGTAGGACGTTGGGCTGGATCGACTGTAGAAATGAACGTAGAACGTAGGGCTGGCTCGACGGTAGGAATGAACGTAGGGATGTACACTTCTTATCTTGAACCGCTTTTTGTAATTTGACTTAACTCAACAAGAATGATCCCTGGGTAGTCCTCTACCAAAATTGTTCAAATGCTTCTGATTGGTTGCATAAGTAGGTCACGGGGTCAAAATATAGGTTTTTAAAATGCTACTTTCAAAAATTTTCTTGTCTTAAACTACAAGGCCCAGAGCTTTCATATTTGGTATATAATAACAATCTAGAAGTTCTCTACCAATATTTGGTTATAATAATATAATGGCTTCACCTTGACCCTTGACCTTTTCCTCAGGTGAGCGACCTAGGGCCCTTGGGCCCTCTTGTTGGTCTTCTTTTTTACTACGTATAATATATGGAATTTCGTATACTTACGTAAATAGCATACAGGTAATGAATATGGACCAAGATAAGCGGTTAAGGACCCACGGGGTCCTCCTGATATGAAAAGCACCATCTGCCATAGCAATGAAACAACTTTTATTGATTTCATAAATTGTAATAATACATGAAATGATATAAAAAGTATGCACAGTGTTTTGCTTTCATATCAGGAGGACCCCGTGGGTCCTTAACCGCTTATCTTGGTCCATATTCATTACCTGTATGCTATTTACGTAAGTATACGAAATTCCATATATTATACGTAGTAAAAAAGAAGACCAACAAGAGGGCCCAAGGGCCCTAGGTCGCTCACCTGAGGAAAAGGTCAAGGGTCAAGGTGAAGCCATTATATTATTATAACCAAATATTGGTAGAGAACTTCTAGATTGTTATTATATACCAAATATGAAAGCTCTGGGCCTTGTAGTTTAAGACAAGAAAATTTTTGAAAGTAGCATTTTAAAAACCTATTTTTTGACCCCGTGACCTACTTATGCAACCAATCAGAAGCATTTGAACAATTTTGAAGACCAACAAGAGGGCCCAAGGGCCCTAGGTCGCTCACCTGAGGAAAAGGTCAAGGGTCAAGGTGAAGCCATTATATTATTATAACCAAATATTGGTAGAGAACTTCTAGATTATGTTATTATATACCAAATATGAAAGCTCTGGGCCTTGTAGTTTAAGACAAGAAAATTTTTGAAAGTAGCATTTTAAAAACCTATATTTTGACCCCGTGACCTACTTATGCAACCAATCAGAAGCATTTGAACAATTTTGGTAGAGGACTACCCAGGGATCATTCTTGTTGAGTTTGGTCAAATTACAAAAAGCGGTTCAAGATAAGAAGTCATTTGAAGTTTTCTTTTTATAATTCAATGTAAAATTGTGACCCCCGGGACGGGGTCAATTTTGACCCCAGGGGCATCATTTGAACAACTTTGGTAGAGGACCTATAGATGATGCTATATACCAAATATGAAAGCTCTGGGCCTTGTAGTTTCAGACAAAAAGATTTTTGAAAATTGCATTTTGAAAACCTATTTTTTGACCCCGTGACCTACATATGCAACCAATCAGAACCGTTTGAACAATTTTGGTAGAGGACCACCCAGGGACCATTCCTGCTGAGTTTGGTCAAATTACCATTAGCGGTTCAAGAGAAGATGTCATTTGAACTTTTCCTTATATAATTCAATGTAAAATTGTGACCCCCGGGGCGGGGTCAATTTTGACCCCAGGGGCATCATTTGAACAACTTTGGTAGAGGACCTCTAGATGATGCTATATACCAAATATGAAAGCTCTAGGCCTTGTAGTTTCAGACAAGAAGATTTTCAAAAATTGAGTTTTGAAATTCTATTTCTTGACCCTGTGACCTACATATGCAACCAATCAGAACCATTTGAACCATTTTGGTAGAGGACCACCTAGGGACCATTCTTGTTGAGTTTGGTCAAATTACTAATAGCGGTTCAAGATAAGATGTCGTTTGAACTTTTCCTTATATAATTCGATGTAAAATTGTGACCCCCGGGGCGGGGTCAATTTTGACCCCAGGGGCATTATTTGAACAACTTTGGTAGAGGACCTCTAGATGATGCTATATACCAAATATGAAAGCTCTGGGCCTTGTAGATTTAGACAAGAAGATGTTTGAAAATTGCATTTTGAAAACCTACTTTTTGACCTCGTGACCTACTTATGCAACCAATCAAAACCATTAGAACAACTTTGGTAGGGGACCTCCCAGGGATCATTCCTGTGAAGTTTGGTCAAAATACAATGAGTGGTTTCAGAGGAGAAGATGTTTAAGTAAAAAAGTTTATTTGGAATATTCTTTCCAAATTTCAATGAAATTTGTTCTAAACTGTAGCCTCTAGATTGTTAACAAGATTTTACCTGGTGACCAAGTTTTTGTTCCACTTGACCCACATTGGAAATTTACCTAGATTTTGTTAAGCTGATGATTCTGACCAAGTTGAATTAGTTAAAAACTGTGGCAGGCCTGGAGTGAAAGCGAGCCAAAAGTTCGCAACAGATAAAACTTTATTCGCCAGAACAAGAAAAACTACAAGTTAAACAACATTTTAAGTAATTTATTTCGAAAAAATGAACAAAGAAAGGTAAAACTGTTTGAACTAGAACTATAACTGTCATGATTAATAATACACCCGCTACTTTCAAATAGTCGAGCTAAAAACTCATCACCACCGTGATAAAAAGCCTTACATGCAGTCATACTAATGATAATTATAAAGAACTGACATTTTCATTTTAACACACAACTCAGAACTTTAAAATGCGCAAGAATTGTATAACTAATACTGTCAGCAAAGTTGCAAGAAACAATTAGGTTATTTTACCCAAAATATTGAAAACAACATTTGATAAAGAGCTCGCCAGCATGAACCATAACAGAACATTGCATTAAACAATGGCAGACATGGGGATGTTAAGTGTTAAAAGGAAAAATTAAGACTAGTTTGCAAGAGAGTGGAAGGATTAAGTAAAAGCAATATGCAAAATGGTTCTTGATAATAAAGTGGTTTTGGAGGTAGAGCAGTATTTTGGATAAGAGCCAGACAGGATTTAACAAAAAAAAATATGTCAAGGGCAGTAACTCTATTAAAAACAAGGTCAAATGAAAAGTACAATTAATATGGACAACTAGTTTTCATACTAATAAAGTTTCATCAAAAACAGGCAAGCAGTTTGGGAGATGATTGCCAAACAAGTTTTAACTATGAAAAATATGAAAAGGGCCGCAACTTAGTCAAAAAATGGTTAAAGATTAAAATTCCTATTATATGCACAACTTGGTTGTATACGGGTAACTCTCATAAAGTTTCATAAAAAAATGGCAAAAGCTGTTTGAGAGATTAAGGCTGGAAAAGATTTAACTATGATAAAAATGAAACAAGAGGGTCCAGAGGGCCCTGGGTCGCTCACCTGAGGAAAAGGTCAAAGGTCACACTGTGGAGCCAATAATAGAGAACCCCATGGGCATAATTTGAACGACTTAGGTAGAGGACCTTTTGATTATGTTATATATTAAATATGAAAGCACTGGCCCTTGTAGTTTCAGACAAGAAGATTTTTGAAAGTTTCATTTTAAAACCTATTTATTGACCCCGTGACCTACTTATACTACCAACTGGAACGGTTTGAACAACTTTGATTGGGGACCACCCAGGGATCATTCCTGTGAAGTTTGGTCAAATTTCTATGAACGGTTAAAGAGAAGATGTTGTTTGAAGTTTTCCTGATATAATTCAATGTAAAAATGTGACCCCTGGGGCGGGGTCAATTTTGACCCCAGGGGCATAATTTGAACAACTTTGGTAGAGGACCTCTAGATGATGCTATATACCATGGTTGTTGCGCGTGACACACAGTCTGATTATGGTTAACATTTGTGTCTAATTATTTTAAATTCAATGAAGAAACGACAGAGTTATGGTCCGCACAATCTTTTTCGCATTTGACTTTAGTTTGACATTGACCTTAAACCTAGCCATATGGTTGTTGCGCTTCACATCGTCCAATGATGGTTAACATTTGTGCCAAGTTATTTTAAATTCCCTTAACAAAGGACAGAGTTATAGTCCGCACAACGCCGGACGGACAGACAGACAGACAGACGGACATCGACAGTGATCACATGATACGCCCGTTTTTCAAACGGGTGTATAAAAGTTCAGCAAAACTGATAAAAAATAAAAAATTTTTTTGGATTATCAGATTCAACCTAAGTATCCTTTTTGTGTTTAAAAATAAGTTTCTCAATTTTTTACATGTATGTTGTTTGAAAACAGCGCCCTTAATAACAGAAAAACGAAACAGCAAGCAAATGAAAAACCAATGAATTATATGAGCATAAAACTAATAAAAACATATTATATTTCTAATCTTAAAAGAATAAGTTCTTAACAAAAAATGATATGATAAATAGAATACTAAGATTAGTGTTAAATGAAGCTCCAGTTTATCCTGCTCGGCTTGAAAATCCAAAATCAATCTGCAAGCCTCGTGATTATGAATTTTCTCAGACTCGCAGGATAAAACTAGAGCTTTATTCAACACTTACCTAGTATTCTCTTTAATAAAAATTTGACGAAGATCAAACAAACTGCCTTTTTGGAAAAGAGTAAATGTGAAAGTAGTTCCCTCCACACACTTTCAAGTACAAGTTTGCCTATGTGCACTATACGTCTTAAGTTCAAGGGCACATAATTCGGTAAGGCCTCAATATACAATAATGAAACTTGTCTTGTCTACTGCAAACCGAAGTAAGCATTGGAGAAGGCGTAGTCAAACAATTTGAACAATTCTTCATCTGATGGAAATGAGTGATCTGGCAGGGGAATTGTCAGGGTGAGTTTGCACACACACGTGTTGGCCGTTGGCAGAAAGGAGTGACGTTCTTGAAAAGAAATCGAAGGTTCCAGCACGAAACCTAAAACCGGTTCTTCTTCTGTGCCGGTGACGAATTTCAGGATGTGTCCAAGGTTTATTGCTTGCCTTCGACCACCTTCAAAACATTTTTTATTACAATGAGAAGACAAAGATGGCACTAAATTGCTCACATAAGTACTATGTGCTGATACATGTCATCTGTAGGTCTTGCAAGTTCATACAAAGAAGACGTTTTAGGTTTTCATAATATAACTCTTATAAAATTTTAACACATGTCCATCATTGAGTTAATTTCACATTTTTAGAATTCTTTTAACTTTACGAGGGTTATTCGGGAAGTTATTGTAATTTTGCTATATCTTCCATGATATTTGTTATAAATACATAATACTTGGAAGATTTGTAGAACAACATATCTTTAACATACTTCACAAAAAAAACTTTTTTGATTGAAATTACAAAAGATCCTAAAAAGCGGTAACTGTAGCAACATAAGTAACCAACATGGCTTCAATATAGCATGTATGGTTCGTTAAAATGACTACTGTTATTGACACATTTTACAGCCCTTGAAAGCTAATTATGCATTTTCAGAATATAAATAAAATGATTTGTTCAATATTTAGATAATTCCTTAGATCTTCTATTTACTTGTTCTTTCCAGACATAAAGACTCCTGATATAATGGAACTACAGTCTATATAGACACACACTTACTAGCTGCCTCACGCATGTACTTGACAAGTCTAGCATAGCAGGAAGATTCCAAAGTTCTTCGATTCGACCCCTCTTCACTGAAACTTGGTCGAAGCAAATGTGTCAACTTCTTTATTGTAAGTTGAGGTGACTGGCTTGGAGAAAACAGGTGGATCAATGATGGTATTCCAGCAACAAGCTGAAAATACAATTAGTTTGTCGCTTAAAATCGTAGAATTTTGTTATATCTTTTTTATCTGACATCTGAATAATTTATTTCCTCAGACAAAAACATGCTCCTTTTCAAAATAGATCACGATTATTTCACAGCTTCTTAGACTAGAATTAAAACTTTGTGTTGAGAATAAATGATGTAAATCAAATATAATGCCCAAGTGCTCATGGGCAGCACAGCAGCAGATACATTCTTTAAGGTGTATGTTCAAGTAAATAAATAATTATAGGTTATTATACATTTTACTGTACAATACGGAGATATATTTGGACGAGTACACAGCTTGAAATGATGTTTCAAGCTGTGTATGAGTCCTCTGAAACATTATTTCTGTTAATATCTAGCAACAGTTTCACAACTCGATACAGTTTTATTGAAGGTACTTTTTGGCACAGAATAAATAGATGTAACTTTTGAGTACTTAGACGTGCCAGCTTAAGATGAAAATAAAAAATAACATGGTAAGTTGCATCATATTTTGAATGACCCTCGTAGCTTGACTTTGTCTGCGAACAGGGAGCTAAAAATCACCTGTATAAGACCAAGACTGTCAAGTCCTTTTCTTAGATCCATGATGTATTGTTTGGCAGATTCAGGTGACTCTGGTTGTTCACTGAACACTTCCTCCAACAGCTCTGAAGATAATATTTTCGGTAACCTTCCATTTTGAAGAGTGCTGAGTGCTGAATGTATAAAAAATAATGTGTTTAAAGGAAATGAACATACACATGAAAACAACTTGAAGCAATAATTAAAGTGCACAATGCTAAACAAGCTCTTATAAAATATCAGGTAAAGATAATTCTTTGAGCTCTTGACAAAATCACATTTCTATTACAAGATTTGCCCTTCTTAGTTGTACAGATACCCACACCCACACCCGGTCAGTAGACTATTTTTCTAAAGGTTGACCTGGTGACCTAGTTTTTGAGACTATATGAGCCAGACTTGAACTTGTCCTTGATATTGTTAGGACAATCAATCTGACTAAGTTTCATTGAAATTGGTTCAAAACTTTGACCACTAGAGTGGTGAAAAGGCAAAAGTTGACTGATCACAATATCTAAAAACTCACTTTTAGTTTTTTGTAAACTGAAGGGAAATAACCCACCATTAGGTAAAATACCAATCATAAGCTGCACACTAATTGAAAATGCTTATTTGACTTAGTTACGGGCAATATTGAATGAATTTTCACACAAACCCTATGCTGAGCAACATTTCTGCTCCAAACAGTAATTTAAACATAACTTTAATTTGTATAAACCAGACACACAAATAGCTGTTTATAATTATGAAATTTATCTACCCATTATTCTGCCTATAGCTTCATAATGAACTGCCCATTCCCTCACTGGCTCAAAGAATTCATCTTTAATGTGGCGTAGGATCAGGGAGAAGAATTCCCTCCGCGAACCACCATAATCCGCTGCGGCCTGAAGCATAAAATGCAGACATACATGTATAATAAAATAATTCATATGTAGATTATGTGTCTGACACTGTTAACTAGTCTATCAACATTGCAGTTTGAACATATTTTTGTCATCAAGGCTGTTTCATATTTAGATTTGAGCCAATATTTAGCCTATACATTCTGTACTATCTGTAGTGGTTTAATTCCAAACTCCACAGTATCCTAAAATTCACAGTGCTGAACAAGAGGACCCTGAGGGAGACACTCACCTGAAACCTGGTAAACCTTTGATATAAGATTTGACCTAGATTTTGACCCCACATGAACTTGATCTAGATTTTCAGCCATTCTTACCCAGTTTCATTGAAATTGGATCAAAACTGTGACCACTGGCATTAGAGTGTTAACGAGCCAAAAGTTGACGTCGGAAAACGGACAATGACCAATCAAAATAGCTCACCGTAGCACTTTGTGCTCAGGTAAGCGCAAAATTTAGTATCTGACTCACTATGCGGCCATACACCTACCAAATTCTATTATTTTAAGTCAATGGAGTATTCTCGCATGCAGCAAAGTGAAACAAAAATTATCACTTTCATTTTTGTTGTAAAAATATTCTTGAGAAAAAATGCATATAATTATTGAAATGCATTATTTAAAGTCTGCTTGTTATTTGCCCCTACATCACTTGTTTTATGCTGGGGGGCATAAAAAAGATAAGATGCCTAAATTATATAATGCAATACCTCTCCATAAAATTGAACTTCTAGGCACTTTCTTAGATCTTCTTCTTTAATTTCCATTATCTCTTCGAAGGCCGTTTTCGTCATTTGTGCTCGATCTATTAGGATAAAATTAGTTGATCCCTCAATACCAGTGTCAATGGTCTCTGAAGTAATATCAAGGGCTCTTCCAGTTATCAGCATCTGCTGATATATTCGTAGTACAGTATAAGTATCATGCATGAGTGTGAGGTGAAGATGGAAAAATCTGTCACCGAGGGTGAACTGTTTTGCGGGAACGAGGCTCTGCCGAGTTCCCGCCAAAACAGTTCACCCGAGGTGACAGATTTTTCTATCTTTACCGAATGTCTCATGCAAGATACTTTTTCTTGCATACCTTTTATTATTTATAACATTTCTATGCATGTATACAAACTTTTTTATTTTCCTTATGCTGAAATATTGACATTAACGCTAACCGTTTTTATAAATGACGTCAATAACTTGAATATATGACGTCACTCACGTGACTCATTCTACACGGGGGGATGTAGAATCATAATTTCCTACACGGGTGAAATCACCGGATGACCTGATCTGGTATGCAAGAATAACTGGTTCTGTAATTGCATTCAAACTACAGAAGGCAATGCATTGCTGAACCACTGAGGTTACAGAGTCTTCGTTTCCATTCTTTTCAGAGGCACTGCTAGTATTCTCAAGCAGGCTGGTATTAGATATCATAGGTTGGACATCTTCAGGAGGTTGAACATACTCATTGCCTAGGTAGTATGTCCTGTCTGTGACTTCAACTTGTTCATTGTCTACAATCTTGCTATTCTGAAACAATGGAAGGAAATTGTTTCAAACAACAAACTAGAGGGTGTTTTTTCACAAAAACATAAGTCTCCTCAAGCGAGAAAAAGTCCCATAACTCTACAAAAAAAGGTCCGAAAACAAAGTTCTGACAATATGCACAACTAGGCTTGATAGTTATCATTCAAGTGAAATTTTATCAAAATCCAGCCAGGGGTTAAGTAGATGAAGCCCGGACAAGTTTTGTTCCTATAATATTATATAGTGAACTAGAGCTATCACTGGTGTGAAAAATGCCCCCACACACCACATGGTCACATCAGTGATATGTGTCAGCAAACTCAATTTTCATGTATTTACGTCAAAACCTGTAATCCTAATCTCTTGTTGATGTGTCACAGAGTTTTGTTATATAATATTGAATTTCATGAAAATGCATTAATTACACTTTCTTTATAGTAAAGCTAAGTTTGCTTTGAATAGGTGTAAAGGCTTAAACCATTACATAATTTCATTTTCAAGGGTCTTGACTGTGTTAATGACAAATAGGAAACGAAAACACCAAGATGCAAAACAATTCATGATGACCAACATTCCTATGAAGTTAAATTACTATAGGTGAAATACTTTAGGAGCTATGTACGACACAAGTGAAAAATTTGTCAATTTTGGGTATTTCAAGGGCTATAACCATGGCGTTTTTAATAAAATGGAAACCAAAACACCCAGGTGCACAACAACTCATAGTGACCAACAGTTGTCCTTTTAGTGGGCAGGTCACTATATAAAGCTCCCCATTTATCAGTTTCGGGAGTCTGCATCTAAATCTCGTACTGAACAGTCGTTACATCATTTTTGTTCTAAAATCATTATTAATACACTGAAAGTAAACGTCTAAAGCATTATTTATTAGTAATATATTGGAACTTTGACATTTAAAGTAAATACTGCAGACCATTTAGGCATTTACCTTCCAAATTCTTTATTTGAAAGTTAACATTTTGTTCTTTATTGTGAGTTACTGTAAGAGATGTCTACATACTTCTAGAAGAGTTGTCTTTCTTGTATGGAACTTTTATTATAGAAATACAGTAACTGTTCAAAGTAATTATTAGTTCTAAATGAATTTAAAGAAACATTTATTTATCTTTTTAACGGTGTTCTGTGTTTTATTTAAAAAGTTATACACGAATTGTATAAGCACTTAGGAAAATATCTAAAATTAAAAGATAAATTAAACAACTGTGCACCTAGATTCAACACGCTACCCAAGGAAGAAGAATCTAGCTGGCACGCAACAATATTTCAGGATTGAACTATTGCCAGAGTTGGGGTCAATTCCCGGCAGCGCCAGACCAAATTTTCACACATTTTTGTTTCTGTATATTTCCCGTTCGAGTGTTTATTCCCTTTGTATAAATATATATATATACTATACTGACCTTGTCCTCAACTGCTTTGGATTCTTCCAATATTACATGGGTTCCACGGTCACCAGGTTGATGCTCTGTTGCTGTCTGTTGCTCGGAAGATGGAATCAAATCTAGGTGTTGGACAATAAAGTCTGAGGGTGGCATGGATGGGGGCACTTCATTGGCTGGACCCATAAGAGGTTGCTGATACTAAAAGGTTAATTACAGATTAATACAAACAATGCATGATGTGTGTGGACCAAACTAATAGTTCTACAAGAGATGTTAGCATCACAAATACATTGTCAAATCATGAGTTGTCACAATGATCTTGACCCACTAACTAGCCAAAACATCCATAGGGGTGTTCTACTTGTCTTTGGACTCATGGCCAACATTGACACCTAGTATGAAGACCAATGCACAAAGCATTGTTAAGTTATTGAGGGGACAATGTTTTCATAGTCAAGGTCACAGTGACTTTGACCTTAATAGACCAAAATAAAACTGATTATCGACTAGTCATGCCTAATCTCAATGGGCAAAGCTGCTTAAACATTGTCAAGTTATTGAGAGGAAAATGATTTCATAGCCAAGGTCTACAAGACCCAGACCTTGCTGACCTAAAAAACCAATAGGGGTGATCTTCTAGTCATGGCCAACCTCCACAACAAAAATATGGCCCAAAGGACAATGCATTAATATTTAAGTTATTAAACAGACAAGGTTTCAATAGTCAACCTTGACCTTGCCCTACTGACCCAAAATTTGTCATCTATTAGTTATGGCCAACCACCACATCAAATATGTAGGGTTGGATACAGATACGATACCAATTCCCATACCAGTAAACCAGTAAATCTATGTAGTATTTCAGCGATACCGATACCACTGGGGAAGAAAAAAGCTATGTAAGTTTGAATTTTTGCATGAATTTGAAATAATTTTTTATTGAGAAGAGGCCTTTATTCAGGGCTCTTGCTAGGCCATTGAAAGACTCAAAGATTCAAGAAGGAGAAGTTTTGCCAGATTTTGGTCATTTTGGGGAGATGCTCCTTACTTGATCATGTTTTTCAATATATTTTCTGTGTAAAATCAAGTCTCCCTCAGCTGAAAAAGGGAGAAGTTTGGCAGCATTTGGGAGACCACTAATCCCAAGTCTCCCTCTAGTGAGAGCCCTGAACCTTATATTGCTCCCTGTTAAATATAAGATAAAAGCCCTGCCATTTCAAATCTTTGGCATTACTTGTTAACAATCAATTTCATGTACTTGTTAAGTGAAAATACCTGAAAAAATGTGGTGTATACAATGTCTTCATCACCGCTACTTCCACCACATTCCTGAGAATGAGTTCTTAGTTGTTTTACAAGTATTGCCTTTCCACAATGGACACAGGGTTCTGTTAAGCCATCTGTATCAGAGTCCATCTCTACTGACTCCACTGACAGACTGTTTTGTATTGGCCTTATATAAATTTTGGCTTGAGAGCCAACACAGGCACGCAGCGATCTGGCTCCCCAGTCACAATCAAGAATGTCCAGGGATCTGCTCTGTGCCGTACACCTTAAAAGTTCAAATCCCCCCGCTATTTCTAATTTTGGGAATTCTACTTTCAACTTTTCCCTAACAATTTCTGCCCTGTCCTCTTCTAAAAACTGGACTTTCTTTACTCCCAGACCAGCTTTTTGCAGTAACACTCTCTCTGTGGCAGTAGGAACTTTCTGTGTGTGTTTTTCGGCAAAACAATAAAAGGTTCCAGTCCATGTCTTTTTCTGTTTTTTTTTTACTTGAAGTTGAAGTGGCTGCAACTGATCTGGACCGACTTGGTCTGAATATGCTTGTTATTTGTCTTGTAGGGGTAGAAGTTGAGGTGCCTGAAAAGATAGAAACAAATTGTTACAACAACCATAATATATTTTACCTGACAATGTACATTTATCAATAATTTTATGTTCATTTTAACCATAAACCTAGCTATGGTTTAGTTTGCATATAACCAATTGATGTTTTTTTTATGTTAATGAACTTGAAGAGAATGCAAACACAAGGCAAACATGGTCTGGCATTTCCATAAATTTTACAGCAATTTGAACTTGTTGCCTTAATATTGGTGAAAATAGCCATTTTTCTATAAAGTCATATGTGGTAATGGGTAAATCATAAGTTTAAAGGCGTATAGAAAATTTCAATCATAAAAATGTGCAAACATAAAAACAACATTGTTTAGGGTTTAAACTATCAAACTATCAAATCAATATTGCTTGCCAATTATTTTCTCACCAAACCAGCAGAAATAACCAATTCAAACAAGAGCTGTCAGATGTCCGATGCCCCCTGCTATACACAACCATTTACTCAATCTACAATTAATTAATTTTGTAAATGACTTCCCCAAAGTACTTAGTAATGTGAGTTGCCTATAGTTCTGTACACCATCAATAGATCATTTTTTGTGAATAGGTAATTAGCTATTAGTACTTCAGACCAACTCTCTGGAAAATAACCCATTTCAAAATATTTGTTAAATAATGAACATAGAACATTATTAAAACCATCACTAGCAATGCCATATTTGAATATATTTAATTGCTTACACACCTTCAAAATGTCTTAACAAGTAAGGCCTTTTATTTTTAATTGTTTGGTTTATGGGCAATTTTGGTTTGGATTGGCTGTCTGAGGAGGGAATAAAAATAAAAATTATAACTTCAATTTTAGTTTTGCGTCAGGTGAGCATACCAGTATGTATAATTCAGATGCAAAACACTGAAATATAAAAACAGACGTTTAGTCCGAGTATATACAAAAGAATAAGAGCAGTGCCAATGCATTTTACTGGCAAGACAGTTATAAAGTATATATTTAATATATAAAATAGAGTTTACACATACAATGTCACTGCGCCTGCCTTATGTAGTCAGTATTGACTTTTGGCAGTATAAAGTTGAAGTTGAACAGACCAAAGAAGCAGTGAGAAAGAAAACAAATGATGACAGCTTGTTACAAAACATTAACTTCTATAGGATCTTTTAAGGTTTGGCAGCTGGGTACATGTAAATCCTTTAGTAACCTACAATGTACATGTTTTTAGTTACAATATAAAACTTATAATCAGATGAATGGAATAAGTGACCGGTCAAAATAGCGCATCAAAGTGTAAGGTGAGCTAAAAATAAAGGCATTTAATAGTTTAAATGTTACTTTATGGATTACCTAGTTTGTGGTAGTAGACTGATCTCGGGGTTATGGTCATGTCGCATTGTTTACCTATACAATTATTTCAACTCATGTTTCCATACATAGTTATATGGCAATTTATTCATATTAACATCATCATTTAAATTCTCTGAACCAATTTCTACCCCGTTACTAACGGGGTGACAGTGATAGGCTATATTGGTGTAGTTTAGAAGCTGGGTTCCGGGAGTGATTTTATCGGTTCGCAAGGAATCTAGCAAGAAAAACCTTTAACACTGAACAGGGTTTGTGCGTTTTGGTGCATGTTTTCGACAAATGACCCGCAAAATGAACTTACATTGCGACACACTGGACGCACACAATGTTTGTCAAAATGAATAAATCCACAGACATAATTTGTTGTCTCCAATAACATTTATCTTTGTCAGCTCATCAAACTGTTGCAAAAGCTTCTAAGTATCAATTTACTTCAGTTAGACAAAGGATTTGGTAAATAAGCGTCCATTTGTTGTTGTCTTTATACTGCTATCCGGTCAACCAGGAGGATACATGCACTGCAATAAGATGAGAGGGAACCAGCAATTCTGCGTAGATAAACGCTGTTTCAGGTATAATATTTCTATATAGCGTCGCAATAGTATTGATCGCTATGTTTAGAATGCGGCTAAAACCGGTCCGTAAACATGCTAATTTTCAAACGTTTGGATTGTTTTATTTTCATTAATATTTTAAAACATAGTGAAGTCATATGTTGCATAATGATTTTAAGCAATATATGTTTGGCTTTAGAAACCAAACTGTCTATGGTAAAATTATTAGAAACACTACAAGGTCAATTATGACTACATAACATATGGTAAAAAGAGATATATCTACAAGTGGGGCAAATTGTGAAAAATGGTTTAAACAGATTAAAATCTAAAATGTATAATGAATGTTTGTTAAGTTTTAATAGTTTTGAACATAAATAAACAATTCAGTTTTGTTTTTAAGGTGTAAGACTATTATTTAGTAGTGTTATTATATAATGTGACCCCAAACATTTACTTATGACCCCCAAATCCTACACCTAGAGGGACACTGTGACCCCCTAGAAAAAAATTCAAGGGAAAACACTGACTGAACGGTTTGTTTGTTTTAATGAAAATGAGAAAACACAGTGATCTGATAAAATATTTGGTTCTAAGATCATGAAACTACTCACAAGTGGAAACAAACAAGGTTTACACAAAACAAAATCAATAGTAATAGAACCCTGTAAATTAACAAATGTAAAATTTCCAATATCAGCATCTTCACAAACACTGCCATTTAGAATTCTAAGCCCTGTCATCTTCCGAAAATCCAACAATAATTTACCATATTCATTTACTTGTTTATCACATTTTTTCTACAGTTTAAAATTGGGTCAACAATATAATCATCAGGTAGCAGTCACAAATCTGTCACAAATTAATTACTGGAAATTGGAAGCAAGTTTCCAACTGCTAGTAGTATCCGACAAAATGGCCACTTGCGTTGTAAATAACATTATCCGCGGAGTCACGTATTATTTCGTTACCCTAACAACAATAGAAGCTTTATGCAGCGTTTGTTCTCATCAAGGCGAGTTTGATTTTTTAATATTTACCTTAAAAAAAAAAATAGTATCTGTTTTGTTTACATCTTTCACATAGGGGGGAATTCCATGTGCAAATGATGACACATCAATCGGATTGGATGACACATATGACCCCAATTTATGACAGTCGCACCAGATGATGTCGCAAAAACTTCCCAACACTGCTCAAATATTTGAAACACCCAAAAAAATAGTTTTATTGTTGTTATTTACCTTACAAAAAAACACACACAAGAGAAAAAGTACGAATAGATCTATTGTAAGGGAACTTTTCAATGCATGTGCAAACCCTGAACAGGGGCCCCTTGCCTAGTCCATATATATGCCCGCGAAGAGTTTTTACATCTGATGGACTCTTCGAAATTCAGGAATTTATCTGAACGCGAATTATTTCAGCTACCCCTTGCCCTTCCCCCCACCCCACACCCCCTGGATCCGATACTGAAATACGCTTTTGTGTGCATTTATTATCTCTGTAAAACAATAATTAACTGTTTTATGTTATATGAAAGATGGCTTGATAAAAACAACACACTATTACAATTTTATTCAGCAGGAAAAGTGGGCCGGTGCTGAACTCGAACCCTTGGTCGCCGAAACACTGGCACACAGCTCTTGTAAACCAACTCTGCCAACACTGTATAAAACATGCTAACATGCAAAACAAATGGAAAAGAACGTAAAAGAAAAGTCTTGAAATAATAATAATAACGCACCGGAAACTTCGATGGAACTCATAATTCGCCCATGACCATGTTGACCCTCAGGCTCAGCTTGCAGCGCCGATCTGAATCGAATTCTGTCCCCGATGGTTAACAGACCAAGGTCAACGAGTTGGCTATCCGTTAGCGTTTTACAGATTGAAATAGTCGTTAATTTTTGGTCCCGAAATCTAGACATTAAAGTTTGCAGTTGAATTTTTGACAAAATTTTGCCAATTTCGTCGTCTGCAGGACGCTCCGCCATTTTAGCCGGTGAAAGCACCTGTAAACACCCCATTGATTTATCCTCCTAACGACATAAAGTATTCGCATCACGATATAGATCTACTAGCTTTGCATAACGGCAAGCAATATGCACACCACGAACTAGAATCTCGTATCACGAAATACAATGGTTAAACCACGATTTATAAATTCACAATACAACATATAAAACTGGCATCACGATATACAATGGTTGCAAAACGATGTATTAAACTCGTGTCACGATATATAAAAATGCCATCACGACACATAAAATTCACATAACAATATACAATGATTGCAACACGATTTATCACACTCACATCACAACATATAAAACTGACATCACGATATATTAAACTCACATCACGGCATTTAATTTTCGCATTACGATTTATGAAACTACCATCACGTCATATACAACTTCCATCACGACGTATGAAGTTCACCACATCACAATATACCATATTTGCAACACGATGTATTGAACTCACATCACAACATTGAATGTTCGCATCACGACATATACAACTTACATCACGACACATTAAGTTCACATCACGATATACCATATTTGCAACACGATATTATTTACTCACATCACGACGTATGAAGTTTGCATCACGAAATATACAACTTACATCACGACATATGAAGTACACATCACGATATGTTATGGTTGCAACACGATCTATTAAACAGACATCACGATATGCCGAATTTCCATCGCGATGAACTGTTTTTGCAACACAATATATTTTTCTTATGCATAAGACAGCATTGGCGTGCCATACTAATGTATCGGATGCTTTACCGTGTCAAACGTTTACGTTCTTTTGCCGGTATTAAATATTAGTGAATTACCAACATTTTTTATGGTAGGATTTCCACTTTTATTTAGATTGTTCTACAGATCATTGCAATAAAAAAAAAATACCCAAAACGAGAGAAATAACAATAGAATAGAGAATTTTAGTAGTAGTAGTAGTAGTAGTAGTAGTAGTTGTTGTTGTTGTTGTAGTACTAGTACTACTACTACTACTAGTAGTAGTAGTAGTTGTTGTTGTTGTTGTAGTAGTACTAGTACTAGTAGTAGTAGTAGTAGTAGTAGTAGTAGTAGTAGTAGTAGTAGTAGTAGTAGTAGTAGATGTAGTAGTTGTAGTAGAAGTAGTACTAGTAGTAGTAAACGTAATAGTAGAAGTAGTAGTAGTAGTAGTAGTAGCTGTTGTTGTTGTTGTTGTTGTAGAAGTAGTAGTTGAAGTACTAGTAGTAGTAGTAGTATGAGTAGTAGTAGTAGTAGTAGTAGTAGTAGTAGTAGTAGTAGTAGTAGTAGTGTAGTAGTAGTAGTAGTAGTAGTAGTAGTAGTAGTAGTAGTAGTAGTAGTAGTAGTAGTAGTAGTAGTAGTAGTAGTAGTAGAAGAGTAGTAGTAGTAGTGGTAGTAGTAGTAGTAGTAGTAGTAGTAGTAGTAGTAGTTTTTTACAACTGAAGTATTTATAAGATTGCGTTCGATCACCTAATTTTATATACCAATTTACAGACATTCCGATTAGGGATCGAGTCATAACAAATAACAGACGTGTTTTACGTTTCTTTTTCCTGTGAAACAAATAAACTGAAACTATTTTATTTTATTAAAGGCTTGTTTTTTATACAGTATATCAGTGGTGTTGTACAATATCTAATAAAATCAAAGTAAGACATAAATACAAATATAATAAAACTAATACAGAAAATTAAGCTTTTAACAAAATCTAAGATGTAAAACATTTTAAGACAAAACAATAAAACATACAAGGTATATGCACAGCAGTAACCGTTCTTTTTTTTTTAAAGTACGCGTACTTCCCCATTTATAAACAGTGAAATAAAATTGCGGAAGTAAAATGTCTTTAAACGCTTCTTAAAAACATCTAAAATTATGATTGTCGCACATATAATGGCAGATTGTTCCATTGCACTGGGCCGACAGAAAAGAAACTTCTGTATTTCTTTTATTAAACGGAATGTTATAAATAAAAATAAATGCGACCTACATCAAACCATTCACAAAGTAAACTATTTAACTGTAGCTGTAACCTAGCCTAACATGTGCTGCATATTTGTTCTGCAAAGAAAACCCAATTCCAATGGAAGTTGAGACACGACCTCGGTGCTGTAGTCTCTTAACTATAACAAACCGATATAGTTAAATAAAACAAACCAGACTTAAATAAATACAATTGCGAGAAATAGTTCTTCAAATTTAAAACAGGCCAATTGGGAAGAATAGAGTATTTAATTTCTCCTCTAACATGTCTAAAGTTATTAAACAAAATACTCGATATGTACATTAGTGTCCAAAAAAAACCAAACCCCTTGCTAAGGACATACAATAAAACCAAACAGCTACAGAAATTTGGATTGGCCGAATTTATTGGAGATACCTTTGAACAGTCATGCATGTGTACAAAAATCAATTTCATCAATCTTGTACATGCAAAAGCAGACTTTAAAGATGAATCAGGTGTAAAACGAAGTTTGGTATCGGGTTTTTGGACACTAGTTTATATGAAAAAATGACTATAACATGTTTAGCTTCTTAATCAACATTTTGACATTAGAATGATTCTGTGTTTGTATTTTTCGTGTTTACTATATGTTTAAGTTCATTAAGTTGCTAAGTCGTTCTATTATGAGCATGGGGTTAACAGATTATTATAATTTTTGTATTCAAGGAAAACAGTGTTAACGCAAAAGGCTGTTATTATATAAAAGTTTGAAAATTACAAAAACATTTTTTTAAATTTCATCTAAGTATACCGTTGGTAGGTAAACGAATACATGCAATTTTTCATTTAAACATAAAAAAATGAATCTTAATAAATAAAACTGTAGCAAACCTCTTTAATTGGGTCGTTCGAATCTTAAAAAGCTAGCACATTTTACAATGAATTTGATTTAAACTTAATTTAAAGAAATTTAAGAAAATTCTATAATTCTATAATTCACTGTAAAGCATGAAATAACTTATATAAACTATTATGTTATATCATGACAAAATAGGTATTGTTTGTTTCAATTTTAACAAAAATATTCTTACACTATTGAAACATTGTGTATCTTATGATCCATGTCCTTTTTAGTCATGATGTTGTATTATTTCAACATAAATAAGATTTCATGTTTGTTATTTATATTGTGCACATGTAAAATGTCTGCTTTTGCGCGTAACGTCGTTATTTACGCTAAATAAAACATTGTGCATTTAACGCTACTTTGCGCGGTTTTATTTACGTGCAACGGACGTTACGTATTTTGTTTATTACACCTGACGAAGACTTATATGTCGAAACGCGTCGTATAAATTTTTACAACAAATCCATGTGTTGTTTTCCTTTTAACAATTTATTATTTAAACTTAATAAAATTGTTCTTTTACGATATTGCATCTATGCCTGTATATATTTTGCCTCATCGACAGTTTTCACTCATAATACTAAGAATGAATAAAGTCACTGAATGTGATAGTATGTTGATTCATTTGTAAGACGCTGACTTTACTTTCGGCAAAATTTACTAATTCGATATAAGCTGTGCAAAAAATCAATTTTTAAAAGTTGCTTTATTTTTGTCTGTATGATAAAACCAACCTAACAAAAAGCAAACATTGTGACATTTACAGTGCAGCCTTACTTGTTAATCTCTATAATAAGTTGGGTATAACAGGTGAATAAAGTGTTGGAATACAGTGTTTAAATACTAACACTTCTCGCATTAAATGCCGTCTACAGTGGTCGTTGCAATGTCAACGGAGTATTATAATTCTGACAACGATATGTATTGTCCTGAAGATGTTTGAATAATTATTATGAAGAGAGCAATCAACTTTTGTCACTTATTTAACCACTTCTGTGCCGATGGGCCAATCTGGGCCAATCTTATAAACTACGTTCAGTGCCGACGGGCCAATCTGGGCCAATTTTGGAAGTCCGTATTATAGTCTGTTTTCTTTCGGTCTATTTACCTATTAAACAAATTTCATCTCATAACAGTTGTTTATACACATTTTCGACTCATTTACGTGACGTCAGAATAACTCAATCCTGTTATATGCAATAATTTCCCGCCATTAAAGTTCGTTAAAATTATTTTGACGTTACGTTTGAAACGAATTGATTAAAACAGAAGTTCCCATTAATCGCCATATAAAATATCAGTTGTATCACTTTTATGAAAAACCAGTGCTATTAATGATCATGGTCAAGTACGCGCAGATGGAATACGGAATTAGAAATCTATTATTATTTTAAATGTTTCAATAGCAAAACTATTTTTTCCCTTCAAAACTGTGTCTTTCTTAATATGCAGTCTTGAAAAAGTCAACCGCTAGGAATATGTATTCAACTTCCCGTTGACTCGTTTAAGATAAACAAAGTCCACACAGGAACTTTAACACTTCAGAACCGTAAAATCAGCCATATATACTTCATACAGAAATGAAATAATAACGTCAAATCTCGTGCAGATATATTGACGTAACTACAGTACGTATTTTAATTTGTCACTCAACGTTGCGTTATTTCGCAAACATGGCTATACCTTGGATTCGCGTCTTTTACCCAGTTTTATGTGCCCAAATCTGTTAAGGGAGATATTTAGACAAATTGATGTATGATGTAAAACACTTTACGCACGAGTTCATGAATTCGTCCAACTTGCTTGCCGATAACAATATCTAAGAAGAGAGGATTGATAGAATGTTTTAAGTTCTCAAACCTCGGATACTTCCATATGATTTAACTTTCACAAAATACCAAACGTTAGAGTGAGAATGATTCGACTAGGTTTTTTTTGGATTTCTTACTATGTTGTTTTATATTTTTGTTGCTGATTGTTGTTACTTTTAACATCAGGAATCATTGGCGAAAATGTATGATAACATATAAATGTTTGGCGATTCCAAATAAGTGTTGAAAATGAAGACTACCTAATTAAACCTTATAAAATTTATATTACAAACGATATATTTGGTGTTCGCATTAATTATGAGCCAATCACAATCTCGGCTTTGACAACATTTTAATAGCTCGGTAACGTGCAGGCCAAGAACTAGTCGGACGGTCGAGGAAGTCATTTATTTAGTAGAGCATATATAAGCCAGTTTCACATTTGTCTGTTGTTTTTAGATAAATGTGCCCTATAAGCATGCGCGCTGTAACAAACTGACAACTTTGGTGGCTCTTTGCTCCTTGATAGCTACGCAAACTTTTATAGGATGTCGGGAACTAGATTAGCTTTTTCGACATTGGAAGCTTACGTCATAAATCCGAGTTATCAATATTGCATGTTTTAAAAGAAAATCTTTAAAAGAAACTTGATAAATGTAACAAAATAAACCCTTTTCTCCATCGGCTTAGGCTATTATCTCGTACAGTGTTGCAACTGTAACTTAGCTTCTCATTTCTTCTTTAATTGTCCCAATTTCAAAGTAGAATCTTACTTTTTTATTCGTTACGTAACTGTGATATAAATATAAATGTATTTAATTTTTAAATTACTAATTGGTAATGATTTCTTACAGAATCAGATAATTTACATATATATATTTAAATGTTTTCATAAGGCCACACCTTTTTTTATTTTTAGTCTTACGAGAATTTTCTTGAAAAAATGAGTACGGTAGGTCGAAATAAAGAAAAGATAAAGACGTGACTGTCATTTACAATCCACTTTCAAACCTCAAGTTTACTTTTATTTATATTACCTCTTACTACTGACAAACAATATATTAAAACAATATATTACAGGATAAAAATGTGTAAATAGGTTTTTTTTTTAATTTTATGCTGCAATTGTGTGATTGAGGCTTCTGTTCATGTATACGGCCACAAGTAATCTTCAAGCCTTTATCATCTGTGTCCCAGCTTTTTCACTAACACAATATTTTTGTAAAGCAAACGTTTTACTTTAAAAGTTTAACTTACTAAAACTAGAATATAAGCATTAATTCGCATTCATAGTTCTTTAATGAATTGGTGCTGTCGACCTCAGTCTTGTCTGCCGAAAATGCGCCATCACGTGAACCAGGTATAGTTTTTAAAATGTTTTCGTCGAGGATGTAGCGGCTTAAAGTTGAACCAATGCATTCATTATTTCAAGACTACCTTTTTCGGCCCAGAAATTGAGCCTAAAAAAACGTTGCTTAAAAAACGTTTACTGCGTCATAGGGGCGGCCATGATAAAAGTGAACGGTTTACTTGGATTGTTTTAAAAAATGGATTTTTAAATGTGTAAAAGAATTTAGTCAGCACAATTCGGAAAACTTTTGATTCCATCGTTAAATTCATACTCATTCACTCGCTTGTATAGGTTTTAATACCAAATGGGTAGGTCGTAATATAAAAAATCGGAAATTGAATTTTTTTTTGAATTTTAAAAAAATACAGTCAGGATGTTTTGTAAGACGAAAAATATAAAAGGTCTGGCCTAAGTTAATATGTATAAAAGATGAAAATATATAGAGTAAATGTTTGAAAGACAATTTATGGCAGTTTGTTTCACAATTCAATTAACATCATTATTTCTAGCGAAATTAAAAAATACTATCATACTCAAAAGTATGTTTATCATGTAAAACTATACATACATGTAACCAAAATATTACAGTATGTTGTTCTGATACATCAAATCTGAATTAATTTGTCTATCAGCATGAAGTACCATAAGCATAGAATGTATGAAAAAAAAAACACCCAAATACATGTATATGCCCAATCGCACCCGCCGAAGATAAATTTCGGGACAGCACGCACAAATTTTGTATCATCATTATCGTCGTCGTCATCATCACCATCATCATATGCTCATAAATAGTTAAATTAAGCAATTAATAGAAAAAAATAAAACAAATATACTTGAAGACCTGTGTTTTGGTGAAATTATGAGGCACTGTACGATAATAGTGTACCTCAGAGAACATTTTCATAATGGCGGCGTGTGAAAACACGGGAAAGTAAAAACTTCATTTAATTATTAGATAGCACCCTTGTTATTGTAAGACGGGCTCAAATTTTTCTTTTATTGGGTGTAAAGCGTTAGTCTGAACATTGCATCGTTTCGATGAACTTCTTGGTAAAGTGACATGAAAATGTTGAGAATTGAAGCAAGGTTGTGCTCGTTTTTCTTTTCAATGATTTGTTTGCTTTTCCCTCTAAAATCATGTTTTAATTTCTTCAGTTTTGTTTTAAAAAGTATTTTCGTCCAGACCCAGCGTACTTATATTACTCAAAATGTGTGTACTGAATGCGAGAACTTCACGTTTAAAGAAGTGTCTATAAAAAAAGAAGTGGTTACCTTTCCGCGTTTTCACACCCGTTTTGGTAAAGGTACTCAGATTTTCGCCGTACACTGTTACCAAATCCGCGCATAATAAAAGGATATCTAATTTCTTCAAAGAAATCAAAACGCTAAATATTATGGTCCGACACCCAAGTTATATGGACTTGTGTGCATTTCATTGGTTTATATGCTTCTGCTACTATGTCCTCGAACAGCGTTTTCAAAATGGCGCAAACCTTCCTTCATTCAGCAACAGATCGCTGCACCTTGAAAATTAATAGGCGCCAAATGGCAAACAACTTCATTTTAATGCCCGTCGTCAAATTAGTACAGTGGGCAGTCGATTGGAAATTCCGACTATTAGAACAGGGAGAACTTCAATCGAGTGCGTCGGAACTGTGTTCTGGCAGAGTTCTACCCGTTCCATAGAAATAGGTGATGTGAATGGAATCGGTCAGTGTTTTATACTGCACCAAAGTGAAATATTTTTTAGATACTGTTTCGTTGCCGTAAAATAAGATAATGGTTACATTTCAGTACTCTGCCAAGAATTTCACCAACAGAAATACCAGAAATAGTGTTATTTTTCAGTAAATTAAAAACATTGCTTTGTTGTTGACTGATCTAAAAACTAATAAAACTTAGTTAAACTATAAAGTATGGCTTATTAAGACTATTCGGAGTTCTTTAGGCTTCAAAAGATCTAATTAACATGCCATTATGTGACATTTTTATATAGACCTAACATGATTCAGTTCCGACAGCCAATTTTACTCGTTTGGCAGATTCTGTGGAATAGTCGGAATTTGATTCTGGCACAGTTCCGACAGCCCAATTGAGCGCGCCCACGTGACAAAACCAACACGTAATCAATTAACGTTTAACGCGCGAATAATAATCGTCGTCGCATTATAGCTGCGACGTCATAAATCACGTTTGGCATCTTTTAAATAACGTTACGGCAGCGAAAGGGTTAAGCGACCAGGAAGGGACCGGAGAATTCGAGAACAAATACACTTTATTTACAAAATAATATCTCATAATGTTTACATAGGTTACACGAAAGGACATAATATATTTTGCCAGTATTATATAGCTCATGTGAGCATATAAAATGGTTATAACGTTCAGTAACATATGCAAAATAAAGATACATTTATCATGTTAATAGCTTGCATTTATGAAAAGTTTTATTTAACTGCATTTTACCGTTAGAGAGATTCTGATTGTAATGTTTATCTATAAACGTGCAAGAGGACTGTAGACGGCCCTTAAAAATCGAAGTCTATTAAATTAATTTTTTCTTGCAAATAACTGTTGCTACACCTTTAACGATATGGCGAACGAGGAGGCGTAGCCTTGTTATGTTTTTTTTATTTTACTCTATATTTAAAGAAAACATTATTGGAATATAAACATCTGCATTTTCATTGCTCAACATTTAGATACATGTATATACAATGTATCAATAAAACTTTTACATTTTAATACCTTACAGGTTCCTATCATTTTATTTTAGAGCATATATTAAAGGCACATTGGCGTATAAGTGGAACATTAATCATTAATTTAATTTGACAAACTTTTCAAAAATAAATGTACTTAAACTGTATTCAAGGGCGCCATTAAAAGGGAAGATATGCTTACAATCAATTTGAATTTCATTTAACGGTTATGTTTCTTTTACCTTCAATTATATAGTGCCTAGATAAAGATATATAAAAGCCTTTTGTTATGCCTTTTTACATGTTGGTTTAAATGCAACTAAATGCTTTAAACGTTCATCAGCATTTGTTAAGTTGATAATGCAAATCATGTCAGAGTTAAGTATGATCTTCGCAATAAAACAAATAAAATGATGACCGTGAAATCAACTTAAAACATGACAAAATAAACATACAGCAAGCTTCCCATCATTAAGAACGTTTCTTTTCAATGGGGCAATAAATTTATAGAATGACTGGCAGACAAAACCAGTGAAATATGATGCTATATGTAATAAATACAGAAATAACATCGTTCGCCTGACTGCTAAAAGTGTATCGCATCCGGACAATTTTAATAGAGGACTCATGGTGTACACCTTCCGGCAGGTGGTTGCAATGTGGCGAGAGGACTATTTCAATAGTGTAAGATTATGGTGTACACCTTCCGGATACCGGTATCAGTGAGTCGAGTGCCATTTTGATGGAGAATTATGCTGTACACTATCCGGCATATGGTAGCAGTAAGCCAATGGCTTTATTGTGAAAGGCCCGGTCGCACCGCCCGAACTTTGCTGGAGCGTCCCTGGAGCGGTGAAAAAAATTCATCACCGCTTGTAACCGTTCACAACCGTTAAACATAAGTTGGCCCTCGTTAAAGCAACGCCGTATACGCTAGGCCACCGCTGATGTTTCTCGAGGGGCCCTCCTACCGCTCCGGAAGTTTTGAGCTGCACAAAATATTGCGAGCGGTAAGAAGGGGAAAATTTTTCCGCCCCGGCAAAGTTCACCTCCGCTCCACCGACGCCCAATCAAAGTATGGCACCGCTAGACGAAAGTTCGTGGATCCGCTAGACCAACGCCGATATCTCGAACGCTGCACCACCGCTGCTTCGCCAGCGTTGCCCGGGCGGCGATTAAACGTTGCAAAAACGTTGGTGGAGCGCTTATAAGCGTTTTACGAGCGGACACGGGGTTGTTGGAACGGTGTCGGGCGTTGAAGCAGCGACCACCGGCGGCAATGAGCGCATGCGCAGAACGTCGCTATACCAAACGCTCGTTTCACAGCTATACCAACACTCGCTACCGCTAAACCAACGCTAAAGCAACGCTGGCTTCAGCGGTGCACCGCTAAACCAACGCCCGTGTTTTCGATTTTTATTCCATTTTATGAGCGGTGACGAGCGTTTGGTCCACCTCCCTACCGTTCAAGGAACGCTCCAGCAACGTTCGGGCGGTGTGACCGGGCCTTTAGAAGACTATAATATAATGTAACTCTTTGCGTTTTTGTTTCTGAAGAAATCTTAAAACTTGAATTACTTTATATGGGGCGGTCACGTGAACAGCTGACGTCAATCAGTTAATTCAGCGACGATCAACTGACGTCAATCATTTAATTCAGCAGACGATCAACATGCGTAATAACATTACATACTAGTTATGAGAAAATAAAAGATCAGTCGAACTGAGATATTTCGAACGTTCCTTATGAATAAATAACTAAAAATTAGTGTAATTGTAGGTTCATCCCAAATTTTTGTAACAACTAAAATTTCTAAAAAAAATATCACAGGCGACACATTTTACCTTCGCGAGCCCCGCATCAATTTATCTCAAATCTGAAATACGATTTACTCACTAAATTTAAAGATATATCTTTAACCGATAATTATACAGTATTACTTGTCATTTTTGCAGAACATAAATCGAAAATCATAGATCAAAAATACATTTGACATGTTTAAATGTTCTGTCAATATTTGATATATGGAACCAGAGCCAAAACCAGCTTCCTGATCGTCAATCGTCAGTTGACGTCAATTCACTTCAATAAGATCTAGTGATCTTGCCTGTGTAACGTAATCCAGGACAAACATACTCCTTTATGGTGAATTGATCGGACATATGTCGGCCAGGTAATTCTAGCAACAGGTTACTCAATTATTTAAATAAGTTTAATATCTGAACTTGTTATTTACATCACCGGCGGTTATCATGTAGTCGTCATAATAACTGCTTGGTACTCGCCGGTCATGTATCATGACGACAATCCCTGTGACAACCGCCGAGTACCAAGCAGTAATTATGACGACTACCTGTAAAACGCCGGTCATGTATCATGAAGACAATCCCCGTGACAATCGCCGAGTACCAAGCAGTAATTATGACGACTACCTGTAAACCGCTTGTCATGTATCATGGCGACAATCCCTGTGACAACCGCCGAGTACCAAGCAGTAATTATGACGACTACCTGTAAACGGCTTGTCATGTATCATGGCGACAATCCCCGTGACAACCGCTAAGTACCAAGCAGTAATTATGACGACTATAAGTAAACCGCCTGTCATGTATCATGACGACAATCCCTGCGACAACCGCCGAGAACCAAGCAGTAATTATGACGACTACATGTTAACCGCCAGTCATTTATCATGACGACAATGCATATGAAAACCGCCGAGTACCAAGCAGAAATTATCACGACTACATGTAAACCGCTGGTCATGTATCATGACGACAATCCCCATGACAACCGCCGAGTACCAAGCAGTAATTATGACGACTACATGTAAACCGCCGGTCATGTATAATGACGACAATCCCCGTGACAACCGCCGAGTACCAAGCTGTAATTATGACGACTACATGACTACATGTAAACCGCCGGTCATATATCATAACGACAATCCACGTGACAACCGCCGATTACAAATCAATTGTCATGGGGACAATCCCTGTGACAACCGCCGAGTACCAAGCAGTAATTCTGACGACTACATGTAAACCGCCGGTCGTGTATCATGACGACAATCCCCGTTACAACCGCCGAGTACCAAGCAGTTATTATGACGACTACATGATAACCGCCGGTCATGTATCATGACGACAATCCCTGTGACAACCGCCGATTACCAAGCAGTAATTATGACGACTACCTGTAAAACGCCGGTCATGTATCAGGAAGACAATCCCTGTGATAACCGCAGAGTACCAAGCAGTAATTGTGACGACTACATGTAAACCGCCGGTCATGTATCATGACGACAATCCCCGTGACAACCGCCGAGTACCAAGCAGTAATTATGACGACTACAAGTAAACCGCCTGTCATGTATCATGACGACAATCCCTGCGACAACCGCCGAGTACCAAGCAGTAATTATGACGACTACCTGTTAACCGCTTGTCATGTATCATGGCGACAATCCCTGTGACAACCGCCAAGTACCAAGCAGTAATTATGACGGCTACATGGAAACCGCCGGTCATGTATCATGGCGACAATCCCCGTGACAACCGCCGAGTACCAAGCAGTAATTGTGACGACTACATGTAACCCGCCGTCATGTATCATGACGACAATCCCTGTGAAAATCGCCGAGTTCCATGCAGTAATTATGACGACTACATGTAATCCGCCGGTCATGTATCATGACGAAAATCCCTGTGACAACCGCAGAGTACCAAGCAGTAATTATGACGACTTCATGTAAACCGCCGGTCATGTATCATGACGACAATCCCCTTGACAAACGCCGAGTACTAAGCAGTAATTATGACAACTACATGTTAACCGCCGTATTGTATCATGACGACAATCCCTGTGACAACCGCCGAGTACCAAGCAGTAATTATGACGACTACATGTTAACCGCCGTATTGTATCACGGCGACAATCACTGTGACAACCGCAGAGTACCAAGCAGTAATTAAGACGACTACATGTAAATCTCCGGTCATGTATCATGACGACAATTCTGTGACAACCGCAGAGTACCAAGCAGTAATTATGACGACTACATGTAATCCGCCGGTCATGAATCATGACGACAATCCCTGTGACAACCGCCAAGTACCAAACAGTAATTATGACGACTACATGTAAACCGCCGGTATTGTATTATGACGACAATTCGTGTGACAAACGCCGAGTACCAAGCAGTAATTATGACGACTACATTTAAACCGCCGGTCATGTATTATGACGACAATTCGTGTGAAAACCGCCGAGTACCAAGCAGTAATGATGACGACTACATGTAATCCGCCGGTCATGTATCATGACGACAATGCCTGTGACAACCGCCGAGTACCAAGCAGTTATTATGACGACTACATGATAACCGCCGGTCATGTATCATGACGACAGTCCCTGTGACAACCGCCGAGTACCAAGCAGTAATTATGACGACTACCTGTAAAACGCTGGTCATGTATCATGAAGACAATCCCCCTGACAATCGCCGAGTACCAAGCAGTAATTATGACGACTACCTGTAAACCGCTTGTCATGTATCATGGCGACAATCCCCGTGACAACCACCAAGTACCAAGCAGTAATTATGACGACTACATGTAAACCGCCTGTCATGTATCATGACGACAATCCCTGCGACAACCGCCGAGTACCAAGCAGTAATTATGACGACTACATGTTAACCGCCAGTCATTTATCATGACGACAATGCATATGAAAACCGCCGAGTACCAAGCAGAAATTATGACGACTACATGTAAACCGCTGGTCATGTATCATGACGACAATCCCCATGACAACCGCCGAGTACCAAACAGTAATTATGACGACTACATGTAAACCGCCGGTCATGTATCATGACGACAATCCCTGTGACAACCGCCGAGTACTAAGCTGTAATTATGACGACTACATGTAAACCGCCGGTCATATATCATGACGACAATCCACGTGACAACCGCCGAGTGCAAATCAATTGTCATGGCGACAATCCCTGTGACAACCGCCGAGTACCAAGCAGTAATTCTGACGACTACATGTAAACCGCCGGTCATGTATCATGACGACAATCCCCGTGACAACCGCCGAGTACCAAGCAGTTATTATGACAACTACATGATAACCGCCGGTCATGTATCATGACGACAATCCCTGTGACAACCGCCGAGTAGCAAGCAGTAATTATGACGACTACCTGTAAAACGCCGGTCATGTATCAGGAAGACAATCCCCGTGACAATCACCAAGTACCAAGCAGTAATTATGACGACTACCTGTAAACCGCTTGTCATGTATCATGGCGACAATCCCTGTGACAACCGCCAAGTACCACGCAGTAATTATGACGGCTACATGTAAACCGCCGGTCATGTATCATGGCGACAATCCCCGTGACAACCGCCAAGTACCCAGCAGTAATAATGACGACTACATGTAAACCGCCTGTCATGTATCATGACGAAAATCCCTGCGACAACCGCCGAGTACCAAGCAGTAATTATGACTACTACATGTTAACCGCCAGTCATGTATCATGACGACAATGCATATGAAAACTTGGCAGCGTGTACTTGGCAGTCTGGCAGCGTGAAGTTAGCAGCCTGTCAACCCGAAGGCGTAAAGTTAGCAGCCTAATAAAAGGCGTGACAGTTATTGTCAGTAAATGTGAGCCAAACAACACGAGTGAATTTTTATTTTCGATAAATACCGATGCGACGGGATTGTAAAATCACTTCTAATCTGCCGTGAAATTTTACATATAAATGCCTTAAATAGATTTTCTCTGCCAGTATTGTTTATTATTAGTTTTATTTTAAATAATTAATTAATTAATTAATTAATTAATTAATTAATTAACTTATAATTTAATAAATTAATACAAGTGGTTATTGTTTGCATTTAATGCAAAAGCAACGTTTTCCATTGATAGACAAATTAACAGGAATTAGGTTTTTTAATTACATAACTTCAGATTTTATTTATTATAACTCGTTCCTTGGTTTTTCTTGCTTCAGCTCAAGTTCCTTGGTATTTGGCTTAAGCTAAACTTCCCTAGCATAAATAAGTAGTTGTTATTTTCTAAAAAAAAATAGAGTTTCGTTACAATTGTTTAGTGGTGTTTATACACTACTGCATAAAATTAGCTTTAGATTACCATTATCACATTCTTTAAAGTTATATCACCCTAGAGCGACTTAGTTTAATGTCGACCCCCTTGGTAATACCGACCCCTTCACACTCAAAGTTATATATTCACAATGTGATTATTTAAATAGTACTAAATAAACCTAACAATACTTACGTCATCGATGACGTCATAAATATGCACCCATTTTCATCGTTTCATATTTGACTACGGTTGGTGATTTTTATTCATCTCTTTAAGGTGAGTATGCCACTTTTCTATTAATAAAATTGTATTAATTTGCGTATGGCGTATTTGGATTTGCGAATTCCATTATAAAAATGAATATTGCAGTTTAGATTCAAAGTTATTTAAAGAAAATACTGATGTTGTTAAAAGAATCGAGTGGGTCGATATAACCCCCTATTATTTGAAAAACATCGGGTAATACCGACCCCGTAACTCGCGATTTTTTTTTTGGCGCGCGGACTGGATAGAAAGCACATATTAACGACTATTTTTATCGTTGTCATCTCTATTTTATTGTGGTTACAGGTACAAGGCGATGGCAGAGCAAATTAATGTCAAGAAAAGGGGTAAATACAGGCCTGAGGCAATGGCGATGGCTATTAAGATGGTAAGGGAAGGGCAGATGTCCAAAAAGTTTGCTGCAAAAACCTATGGAGTGCCCAAAACAACACTTTTAGATAAGCTGGCAGGTCGGACCTCGGAATCGTCTGTTCCTCTAGGTAGAAAACCGGTATTTACTGCTGCGGAGGAGAAAACACTTGTGTCGTATGCTCACTTGATGTGCGAGGTCGGGTTTCCTCTAAGAAAGGCCGACCTAATCAAAGAGGTCCAGAACGTTTTGAAGGCTGATGGCCGTCCTACCCCGTTCAAAAATTATCTTGGGAAAAGATTGGTTTGGCGCTTTTATGAAAAGGCACCCTAACCTATCATTTAGAAAACCTATGAGCCTTGGACATGAACGAGCAATTGTTACGATTGAAAAAATAAAACAATGGTATCACGGTGTTAATTCATTCTTACTTAGAGAAAGAGTATCCTGCTGAACATGAATCTATTTTGAAAGATCCCCGTCGCGTGTTTAACGTTGACGAAACTGGGTTTCCCTTAGCTGTAAAACACGGACGTGTTTTAGCGCCCACGGGAGCAAGGCATGTCTACCATGTTGTCACTAACACAAAAAACCCAAATCACAGTAATGGCCGCGTTTAATGCATTTGGAGAGTACCCGAACCCCATGATTCTTTTTCCAGGTGAGAGAATCCGCGATATTGGGTTAGCAGATTTCCCAGAGGCCATTTACTCAACCACCGCCAATGGATGGATGGACGCAGCAGCGTTTCTCGAGTTTATTAAGGTTATTGACGCCTTTGTTGAGGAGAAAGGGATTAAAAGACGGGTTGTAGTATTTGTAGATGGACACTCTACGCATATGTCCCTGGCTACGTCGAAATATTGCCGTCATCGGCAAATAATCTTATATTGTTTGCTAGAGAACGCCACACACCTTTTGCAAGCTGCGGACGTCGGTTTGTTCTCGCCACTTAAGGCTTCTTGGTTATCCGCGGTTCGAACTTGGCAAATTGACAATATTGGGATTCCAATTACCAAGAAGGACTTTCCTGTCAACTTTAAGAAAGCTTGGGGTAACGTGACGACCTTCACTAATGCCGCTAACGCATTTAGGCGATCTGGATTATTTCCCTTTAGCCCTGATGGAGTTGATGTAACAAAGCTTGGGCCCGCAAAACTCACGCTACCTGTCCCTGCTACCACTGATGATCAGGATGATGATGCAACAACAGACAATGGTCATCAACAGGTAGAAGACAGCAGCAACAATGCTGGTCCGTCGACATTAACAATTCCTGTTACAGTCGAAAAGCCGTTAACTGCAGCGTCGACATTGCTTGCAACAATACTGCCGAAACCTTCAGCTTCGATAAACCCCCTCAATACAAGAGACGAAGCTTCAGTGTCTCCCTCATTTGCATTGTTGCGCGTGCCGGAACCAAAACCTAAACGGAATGTTAAGCAGTTGCGCCATAAACTGCCAAAGGCACTTTCCGGCGAAGAAGCCATCAAAATGATGCAAGAGCGAGAGGATCGTAAAGCTGCTAAAGAAGAGGCGAAGAAACAGCGAAAGATCGAAAGAGAAAGAAAGAAAAAGGAAAGAGAGGAAAAAAAGAACGTAAGAAACGAGAAAAAGAGGAAAAGAAGAAGGCAAAGCCAAAAAAAGCAGCGTAGAAAGCGCAAGGTATCGTCACAATCCTCGTCTTCAGTGACATCTGATGATGTTCCTTATATGGACAACGGCAGTGACGATTTCGAGGAGAGCTTCATTGATGTTTGCCCTGTGAGTTCAGATTTGGACAAAAACAAACAAAACATGGATTTTAATTTTTGGAATTATTTATTTCTTCATTTTATACAATGTTTGAATATAACTAAAAATAATATGTGAGGCTAAAGGCAGCAAGATTCTGGATGTATGTGATCTATTGAGCGCCTTGTTTGAAACTGATTTTGTATACAATTTGTTAATTTTGTGAATATTGACAAATCTAAGGAATTTCTGCATACATTTGCAGCAATTAGAAGGAGTCTGATTGTAAGTTGTTAATAAAGGGGCCTCTGAATTAAGATAGTGTTGAAAATAGCCTTTTTCACTATATTCAGATTGGGAGATGGTGTTGTAGCTTTGTTGAGACCTGCACTTTATTATATTTCCCATGAAAAGTATAGAAATTGTCACTTTTTAAGGTTGGATTGTTGTAAAACTATACATGGGAGTGCATTTTTTGTTATGCATTTGCTTATTTTGGTATAAAAAGGTTGCTAGATTTTGAGGATAATGCTTGCATTTGAGGAAACCTAGAGGTGGTTTTCACTGTAAGGTATATTTGGATCAAAAGTGTAGCTTTGATTAAATTCTGGTTAGGAAAAAGTGACTTTATAATGAATTAGATTTGCCTTTCAGACACAAAAACAGTGTTTTTCCCCTTTTAGAAGTCTTTCTTAATATTTCAGTAAGTCTCAGATTTGTTAGATATGTTTTTGATGCCTAATGTTTAACAGTGTAGAGTGGCTGTATATTAAAACTGGTAATAGAATAAAGGCAAAATGAGAAAAAATGAATTTTATGTGTGACTTTTGTTTGGTATGAGTTGGATTTCAGTTGTGAAGCAGTAAATTATTTCGCGAACAAATAATTTTAAGTCGGTTCCTGGAAGTTGCGATAAGCTTGACCATAAAATGCCACTGGGTATGTTAAATAGATCTCTGACTGTGTAAAGGATTTCACTTACTGATTTGCTACTATGATTGAGGTATACAATAGTTTTAAATTTTGTTTTAAACAGAGAATAGCAGTATTTCTCTGTAAAAGTGGTTAACTGGTTTTCTTTTGGGAGTCTGGTCCCAGAAAACCATGGATTTTATGACAGAACTAAATCTGGCATATATGTTTACAAGAAATTGTTTAACATGGGGCCTTAAACATTGTCTGCTTGACACTTTTGTTTTCAAAACTATAGCACCAGCTTGAGATTTTTTGAAAATAATTATAGCAGAAATATGTTTATTATATTTATACCTACAAAATTGTAAGTTATAGCAAATTAGACTTATTTAGAGAACATGAGTTGTCTCCCTTTCAACAAAGAAAATTGAAACAGAAAAAACATTTAATAAAATATGCTTTATTATACAATCAGAGCAATTGAATTACATAATAATTTAATCATTTCATGCATATTGACTATTTTTTAAGCATTTTGGATCTGATAATTCTCTATTTCATGGGATTTTGATATAGGATTACCTATGAGGAGTGACATCATAGAGGCATTTCAGGGCAAAAACAAGCCCCTGGGTAAATAGCAGTGTCCAGTCAAGGTGTATTGTTTATTTTCATGCATAAAAACACATTTTATATGACAACTGGAAGAATTTAGTAAAAAACAGTCTCATGAAATGAAAAATTTCCACTCCAAATGCATCAAAATGTCATTTTCTTTTGGATTTTCACTATGTCTTGGTTTCCACAAAAGTCATGGCTGTGTATTTTAAGTGCAGAATGATACTAAATAGACTGTGTTTCCGTGAATAAATATGTTTATAGCTGCTTTTAATGTAAAATTCAGGAATTTGATCTTGCAGGTAGTGAAAATTTATTGAAATAATAGCCAGAAAATGTCTTTTTTTTATTTTTACATGGGGTGGGGATACAAAAATGACTCTTTATAGAAGCATTTAAGGCCAAGCCAAAAAATTACTTGTTTAAAATATCATGCCTGTGTGTAAGTCTTCAGTAGTCAAGTTTTATAACATAAACTGAAATATTCTATTTTTCCTGATTTTTTTTGTTATGAATGTTAATAATCTGTTTATAGTGTTTTTAGTGTGGCTGAACTGTCACCAACTGCTTACACTTGAAGAAGGGCTGTGAGTTCAGATTTGGACAAAAACAAACAAAACATGGATTTTAATTTTTGGAATTATTTATTTCTTCATTTTATACAATGTTTGAATATAACTAAAAATAATATGTGAGGCTTAAAATCAGCGTACACTAAATAAAAGCTGCTTCCCGGTTGGTTAAAAAAAAGTTAGGGGAAACCCCTAAGACTCTATAGAAACATTAGCTGATTGGCCAATATAGCTAAGGAAAAAATAAAACTCCTTCTAAAAAATAGAAATTGTGTATTTCTGCAGCTGTTGGAACCAAAAATCATTATCCAAAACATTTTGGATAAGAAAAAAAAAATACTTTTAAAATAATGCCTATAAACAGGTTAGCCACAAGTAAATTTAGTCAATAGGCAAGGGTGGTAGTCTTCAAAGTGAAATTTGAGGTAGAAACCTACGGTCATGGTGGTATTTCATCTATGTTTTTATGTAGATTTATATTCAAACTTCATCAGAAGACCATGCCTGATATTGTCTAAGAATAAATATATCAAGAGACTCCCAAGACTCTATATAGAACATATAGGGAAACGCAATAGTGTACGCTGACCTTGATATCTCTAAGTACATGTAAAGGCCAGTAGGTGAGAAATAATACAGTCTGTAACTGATTTGACTTAGAATACAATATGTAATTTGTGTTGTACTGGTCCAGAGCGCCTAACTTTTGACTGTCCGAATATACTGAAATACTCGCAACTTCAAAGATTGGCAACCATAGGACTCGCACAAAGGAGTTTAAATTGCCGTCTTAGAATAAAAAAAAATAAAGTCATGATCTCCGTTGTGCCACTTTAAAGCTTTCTTCTTGTTAAAGATTGCTTGGTCGGGCGCTAATTTGAAGTATAAAAGCAATAAATAGTCATGGGTGTACTTGTAATTGAACTATAGTGACATTAAAAGGTGACATGTTAATATTCAAGAATCATATAAAAGTTGCCGAATCATTTAATTTTTATTTTCTGATAACACAATTATGAGTCAACTGTAAAGTTCAAAGCTAAAAATGAAAAATGAAAAATGAAGACAATAAACTGATCAAACGTTATAACATTATGTGTGCAACGACTTGCAAATCATTGAGCCGATAACGATTCGTCGCCGTTTGCTAGATCGGAACTCAAAATTCCTCCCAGCGGAACTCAAAATTTCTCCCAGCTTATTTGTTTAGAACTAAAGTTATTTTGATTTTGTTTTCTTTTTTAATTTTAAATTTACAGAACAAAACGCATGTCTTCCGCCATGGCAGATCTAATATTGAATTTATATGAAATCCAAATCTGTCCACAAATTCCAAGCTGTCATATAATGCCCTGTTTTCTATATAAAAATATTGAACTTAAACAAACCTATATCTGACAATAAAGACAATACAAACATTGAATACGTACTAATTGGTATGCCGGATAGAACGAAGATGCTGATAAATTTAAATATTTGTACCATGTGCGATACGATATAAGCAGGGGCGGATCAAGAGAGGTTTCAGTGGGCTTGCTAGTTCAACCTTTTTTAAGGCACGATATAAGCTTTTTGGGTTGTTTGCGCATTCCCACAAGATAGACCGTTCAATGTTTGTTTGTAAGAATTTAAACCTGCGAAAAGAGTCGTCTGCGTTTATTCTCGCTGTCCAGTTGTTATGCTCAAAAGTACTAATAGAGTATTTACAGAGTGACTTCCAAACTCGATGAGTTGGAAAAATTCCATTATGCAGGTATTCAACTAAGTGATGTGAAAGTTTATACTTTTGGAGTATTTTAATAACATCGGGAATAAAACCTTTCTGTCGCTTTTCGATAGAGCAAACGAACTGTGCTAACCTAGCATTAAAGACATGATAAGATAGTACTGTATCAGGAATGTTGCATAATCTACACAGAAACATAAGTTTTCTTAGGTCAATTTCACATTCAACATTTCTCCAACCTAACATACTAAGGCACATATCTGTTCTTGTCAGAATATGAAATTTTTGTATTTTCTTAGCAGCTAATCTCTGAAATCTATCTAGGCGGTTATAATCAAACTTTTTAAGATTTATCCCATAATTCACATCCGTATAGTAAACGAGGTAAGCAAACTTTGCTAATAAGTGAAGCCGATGTGATTGGATTAAGTCGATACGAGTCTATTTTTACCGATAACAATGAGAATAAAGAAGGTTTAGCATTCTGTAGAGCGTTTTCAACTTTATTATTGTCCGACATTTTATCATTTAAGTGAATTCCAAGATGCTTGGTTTTTCTTGATTGCGTGATTTTATCAGGACCAAGGCTGAACGACAATTCTTTTTGGGATTTTGAGTTATTACCAAATATCATGAAAAGGCTTTTACTGGCATTAATAACATACCTATATTTTTGAGTGTATTTATACGTTATATTGAGCATTTGCTGCATAAAGTATGGTGAGATAGCAGACAGGGCAATATCGTCTGCTAACGTTGTGTTACCAGTTGCGTTATTTAGTATAAATGTACCGTTTTTACTTTGTTCTAGTTCATTTAAAAGGCCATCGATAAATAATTTATAGCACTAAAAATGACAAATGAAAAATGAAGACAATAAACTGATCAAACGTTATAACATTATGTGTGCAACGCGTTAACTCTTCGTATCGAAAAATCTTTACACTATATCCAGTTTGTAAATTCCTTGTATTTCATTTTCAGAAAATACTCAGCAAACAACACATCTACATTTGTTTTTCACTTTGAAACTAGAATGAAACAAAGGTAACTTATAATTATAAAACTATTCAGAAGTGCTCGCATCAAATACATACTTCAACAATTACCAACACAGAGGTTCAATTATATCTAAACTATCAAAAGTTCATTTCTACTATCTAAGTCCACAAACTTCACTATTAATATCATAAAACTTGAGTTATCATTTAAAGGTATATAATAACAACTTTATAGCATTATTAAACTTTTCAGTAGACTTGTTTTCAATTAAACTTTCATTTTTTAAAGTCTATTTTAAGCTGTGCATGTACCTATGCTTAAAATGTGTATTGCTACTCAAGACATATAGAGTCCTATCATATGTTGTGTGGGCCGTTTAAAAAAGTTGACATCACCGATTGAAAATTCGAATGTTTAGGCGCTAAGATAACAGATGATAACTTGGTTGCACAAAGAAGTCAATAAATCCTGCTTATCAAAACTCTGTACATCATTTTCATGAATTAAATTCAATATTATAGATGAATTAAAGGAATGTGGGAATGAAAAAGTGATTTAACACATTTAATATGTCTATCAGGCTACACACTTGAGTACAGTAAAACTTGATCTTTCTGCAACAACATACATTTCCGAGAGTCTACAATTCCATACAGGGCAATAGTATACTATTTATCAACTACATCCCCATAGATTTAATACACTCATTTAATATCAAAATTGCTGCAACATAAATATCACACAGTGTTTGTTCATAAAACAATATACAAACCAGCAACAATATTGGCTTTTATGAAGTACCTGTTTAAAGCAGCGCTACCTCCTCCTACTGTAAATCCAGTTATATTTGTGGGCATAAAATTTCGTGGTCTTTGGTTAAATGGCATTTTAAGGGTTTATAATTTCGCGGGTTTGAATTTCCTTCAATACGTTAATGTTAAGTTATATTTTTCGTGGTTGTTTTTGAATTCGTGGAGCGATCTGCCCACACCACGAACATTAGTGAGTTCACAGTATTACGAAGTAAATAACTCAGATTTTGTATTGCAAATCTATTGTCCGTACAGCTACCGTCTCTTAGAATATAGTAAAATCAAGGCAAACAGAAAGTCTTAATATAAATGAGTTTCCAACTCATCAAAGACATGGATGAGGTGCGGGTTGGACCAGAAGGGTACATGTAACATATCACGTGACGTGAAGTTTATTCCTTAACTATGACAGTGACAGTGACTAAGAACGTGAGAGCGGATAATTAGCTCAGTGGTTAGCGTGTCTGCCTCTGAGTCCAGGGATCGCTGGTTCGATCCCCCGCTTCTCCAACTAAAATAACTAATATAGTCGTTCGGATGGGACTTAAAACCGAGGTACAGTGTAGTGGTGCTATACACCGGGCACTTAAAAGAACCAGGGACGATTCTGGAATTGGAGAGTCCTCTGTATCTTGCACTATCCTCCAAAAACCTAAAATGACTAACACTCTTCTGGAGGCGTCGCTCATATGGGCAACCGGTAGCGACGATAAATAAATGGAAATACAAACAAACTAAGAACGTGTATAATTAATGCGTACTGTGGACTTTTTTTCGCCGGGATTAATTTTCGCGTATTTTGCGCTCGTGCTGATCGAGGATTTTAATCATCAGTGAAATAAGGCATTTGGGCTGTCCTTAAAACCTCAATTATTGTTTTCAGCCCGAATATCAGTCCTCTCCAAATCAAAGGAAGTAATCGTCCAAATAAGATGTACAAGGTAGATAAAAAGGACACTTGGAAATTCACTTAACACGGCACATAATTATGATAATACTGCAGGATTGTTTTGACTGGTACTGATCATTGTCAGACTAGTGCTTTGGATTGAGCGCAACTCAACATTCACCAACTGGAAAGTCAGTACTAGCAGTACAAAACTTAATCCATCCCAGACGTCGGAGTGCATACATATCTTTATTTTGAAAGCTTTGATGCGGGTTTCTAATTTTAGGATAATTTTAGGATATTCGTCAGGATAACATTAAACACTTATATCGAACTTTTTTAGAGTATGCTGAAAATATATGGAAGATGTGTGAACATCTGACGTATTTTGATTGTACAGTTTATTTAGGATCATGCATTCTTTCTTGCGTAAACTGTATATGTTTCTTGCATTTTCATCGTGTTACCTATTGCAGTACCATCCAACATGTTATGCTGGGAGCTGGTAACTAGCAGTCCCAATGTTAAAATTTAAGAATGGAAATCAGTCTAAGATATCAGCAATCTGATTGGTTGAAACTGAGCACAGTCTCAGAACTGACCAATGGCAAGCTTGATATCCAAGACTGGTTTTCATTCTAAGGTTTAATAACCTTGCAGCTGATCAATGTCTTATACAGTAATCCCATAATTTCAAACAAACTTGTTGCTTCGACCTGTGATTTACCAAAAACTTCACTTTATAACATGATGTACGGCAAATTCCTTGCACTTACAGAAAATGATATTCCTAAATGAGTGCACAAAATCGCACGCACGCACAGAATTGCGGACATGCACATGAATCCCCCAGACGGTTACATTCACATTAAGGACTGTAAACTTAAAGTTATTGTGAATCTTTCCTGGCATTATTGAAATATAGCAGAAAGTGCGATTCTGGATAATGGCTATTATCTGGATCAAATCCTTTTCAGAGTAAACCGTTCGCATTCTGAAACTGGTATTAGAATTTAGTCATAGCAGTTGGCAGTAGAAACCTGTTGCTGAATAGAACACAGTGTACATGTAGCATATGGGTGTGAACTGTCTATCTGACCGCGTCTATGTTTATTCATGCATTTCACATTTAATGCTAAGGGATAAAAGGGGAGTGCGTCGCAAAGACAATAATGAATTATACAATTCTAACAATTAACTGATATCCATTCTTTCAATTCCGCGCTTAAGCCAAAGAATTAATTATATTTTCGATTCCCTTTCCATTAATGCTATATCATAATAATAAACTTACTTAGACGGTAATGAAAAAACCCGATTGTTAATTACTTTTTTGCTTCGTTCTCGCATGTTGAAAATTTATTATGACGTCAAATTTAAAAATATCTTCATCTACCTATAATATTATAATTTGATCACGGTTATTTTATTTCTACCACGTACGTGTAGTCTGCCTTTTTTCAGGAAAACATATTTTTAACACAAACACGGGTTTTAGGTTCCGAAATAATACCCCGTCTGAATCATTGCAGCAGGACTAAAGGCATGGGCTGCTATAAGTTTTGCAAGTAATTTCTTCTTCGTCTCTTCTTCTATCTGTCTGTACAATAAATGTACGATAAATGAATGCAGTGTTATCTCAGCTTACAACTGACTTGTCAATATATATAATTATATGTATTGAAAGTAGGGACATGTACAGCGAAGAGGTCTTAGGGACATGTACAGCGAAGAAGTCTACATGTGTCCATGGGCCGTTTTGACCTGAATTAACGTCCCCTTAAAAGCTCTTCAATCTTTTTTTTTAGAGCAGAAGTAAAATATTTTACGGCTTTTTATACCTAAAATGTGGTAAGATTTATTGCAGACTCGCATAGCTAGTGTGCAGAATTGTTTTTTGAAATGTCTGAAATTATGTATTTTGTTTCTGGTCAAGTAATCTGGATCGATAATTTTTGTAGAACGATTTTGGGGTATCCGAACCACAGGTGTTCGGCATGTTGGACCCAGTCAAACCCCCTTTCCCTCACACTACTACCCTCCCTTGAAGAAAAAATGGCTCTACAAAAAATTTTTTTTTTGCTTGATATATATATTTTAACAAGGTAGATATCTTCACTGTTGGAAAATGCATATCTATCTGCTTTGAGCCCTGTAACTCTTTGAAATACTGCTCAATTGTCACAAACCATGGCTCATATTTCGTGGGATAGATGAATTAGCACATACAATCACAGAAATCATTAACTTTCCGCGGAATTCGGTAGTAAACACATCGCTAACTCGAGAAATGCTTTGGTCGGCTCTCGTCAGACCGATACGTAAGGGCCAAATTTACATCAGTAAAACCATATATCGTCATGGCTGTAAGTACGAACTCTGCATTTTTTCGAAGAAATACAGTGTATTGGTTCACTCACCAGACCGCAATACCGTTGTTTTTGCGTGAACTTTGCAGGATTGCAATAAATTTATCATTGTATTTTGGTTCAACTAAAATTCAGCCATATCATCTAGACGCTTGAAAAGGTGAAGGTCGTGGAGGTGTGTCTCATTCGGATAACGGGAAGAGACGGAAAGTCAAGGACGTTTTGCAAGCGCTTAAAATGACAAAGATCAATGAACACTACAAGATATAATTCCTGAAATAACGGCTGCGCTGCTAACAGGAAGCGAAAATGCATCATTCAACTTAAAGTAAGTGAACTTATACATTGTATTTCTTCGAACAAATGCACATTTTGTACATACAGCCATGCCGATATATGGTTTTACTGATGTAAATTTGGCCTTTACGTATCGGTCTGACGAGAGCCGACCAAAGCATTTCTCGAGTTAGCGATGTATTTACTACCGAATTCCGCGGAAAGTTAATGATTTCTGTGATTGTATGTGCTAATTCATCTATCCCGCGAAATATGAGCCATGGTTTGTGACAATTGAGCAGTATTTCAAAGAGTTACAGGGCTCAAAGCAGATAGATATGCATTTTCCAACAGTGAAGATATCTACCTTGTTAAAATATATATATCAAGCAAAAAAAAATTTTTTTGTAGAGCCATTTTTTCTTCAAGGGAGGGTAGTAGTGTGAGGGAAAGGGGTTTGACTGGGTCCAACATGCCGAACACCTGTGATCCGAACCATCCGAAATGGTGTACATTAATTTGTTGACAACGTAGGCACTAGCATGACTAAGACATCTCCATAAAATGAGTGTGAATTTCTGCATGCTATCTATTATAACACTGGTTGAATATAGGTGCCATCATAAAATAAAAATTCTTACCATAAATTCCACTGGATGACAGTAAAGTGGGCACAACAATAGGGCGGATCAAGAGGGGATCCAGTTGGGTTGCTCAGATTTTCACCAGGGCTTTCCCCAGGCAATTATGACATACGGGCGCCGGGATGCCGTTATTAAAATTTTGTAAACTTTCATTTGCAAGACACTTATAATCAGCCGGTATGCCATAAATCTTGGCCTGGATGTCTTAAAATTCAATCAAGGTCAATAAACATGTCAAATTATGAAACTTCTCACCAATTTTTCAAGCATTTCTCTGATATTGTTAAGCATCTGCTGTCAAAGCATCACTTGTTAAAATATTTAATAAGCGTCTTTTCTGTATGAGAAGTCGGATACAATTCAGTTGAATACAGCCAGACAGATGTTAAGTTAACTGATTAGGAACTGATTATCTTAGCAGTTCTGATGGCCCAACTGAGATTTAAGTCAGTATTTTGTTCTTTGATGACCGGCTAAATGTGAAAAGGTGCCAGCGATGTAAGAAAGTGGTAATTGATAATATCATTTTAATTAAAGGGAGATGTGCAGGGTAGAGCAGGTGTACTGGGTAAAATTATAAACAGATTGATCTATGTAACACTTGCGTGTACTTTTCACTAAAATCTACATTTCAAACCCTCCAGGAGGCAGTTTTTGGTTAATTTTACCATTTCACTGGACCTGAAAACAATCCGCTGAAGAAATCCCTTACAAAAATAAATTCTATATTTAGCGATCATGGATGTCACGCATACTATTCGTGGTGGCCCAGGCATTTTGAAACAAATGGCGACGTCGATGGTCGGCAAGGTACACCGAATGCGTATTTTGGTTGAAGTGATCAAGTGACAATCCCCAAAACCACAGCGGCTTTACGCGGGAAATTCAAAAATAGCTAACCTATGTGTGTCGCATAGGATAGGAAACACCATTTATATATCTTTTTTATAAAATATTGGTTTGAAATATTTCGAGTGTAAATCATTATTTGAGCTTCAAATAATGATATTCGACTGATTAATATCATAAATAAAATATTTTATTTGCAAATAAAAGCAGTTTCTTGTAACACAAATTTCAGTTTGTTTGCCCATTAACTTGATTCTGAATCCATCAAATTAAATCTCATAAAGAAAATTGGACTACTCTTTTGTTACCTGAAATGAAATTTTTTTAATACGGAATCGACCCTACGATTTCGACGCGCGAAGCGCGTCGAAATCGTGTCGATTCCGATTACGGTATTGCGCATGTCTAACGGTCTATACCAAGACAATTGGAAACCGTGAATTTCCGGTTTGCAAAATACCCTGTTAAATACGGCTTTTCTGATTGGACAATAAAAAAACCTTGCAAAGTAAGGCCTTTTCTGATTGGACAATATGACTTGAATCCAGATTGCTTGCTTCTGGATTTTAAAACTGAAAAGCCGCCATTTTGTTTCTCGATTCACATTTTCAGAAGTTCTGATTCCATATGTTAGATAACAATTAAGATTGAACTCGCCCTAAAAATCAGGTTAATAAGTTTCAACATTGATTAAAATATAATATTGTCACAGAGTTAGAGTCTAACTGTAGGCTTCACCGTACTGTAGCGATGAGCATTACGGTAGTTGTTCGAAATTTGGTTTATTGCAGTTACACCGGTTTCCACAACATTTTTACGACGTTTTTATTTATTTTACTGCAATCATCAACAAGAACAGTAAGTTTAACATTACAGATTAGATGGTAATATCGATTGCTTTCGTTTTAATTTGGTGAGGGAAAGCGATAAGGTATTACGTTGAAATTAACTCTGGAAAAAACTGGTCAAATGAAATCTGACCACAATTTTTGAAGATACAAGTGTTTTCATGATCTTGAATAGCAACAACCACCCATTTTTATAAATGAAAAAAAATGTACAAAACTATACATTTTCTGAAAGTACTACTCATGCCAATTAAGAAAATATATAGGTTGCCCATGTAGATGTATAACATAACTTTTTTGATGGACCAGAAAATACAAAAAAATCAACATTACAATAAGGTCAATTTTTATTTTCAAGGAAATTCTGACCTCATATATTATGTAAGCAAATAAATATACTGGAAACACAAATTTCTGTTCTGTATACTTGTCAGCTATATACACATCAATTTTAACTGTACTTGAACATTTTCAAAGATGTAATCTTGTCAGTATCATCAGTTTTATTAGGTCGGGTGTCATGAAAACTGGCCTGAAAATAGACAAAAAGACAAAAAAATGTGATGTGTTAATATTTCTTTCACTTTTCCGTGAAAATGTGATATTTTTGTTACAACAAACATGTTTTAAAGTATTTTCATAATAGAAAAGATATAGAAAATGAAGAACATGGACAAAAATCTGCCAAACAGATGTAAAGTTACCCAACCCACCATCATTTAATAAGGAATATGTCATTATATTAATATATTTCAGAGATACTTTTTAATGTTCGTAACTCAACATATTCAAATTTTTACTGTACCTGAGAGTTTTAAGGCAATCCAACATCTTTTTAGTCAGAGGAACACAAAGAATCACACAAAATAAACCTGAAAAGAGAAAGAAATACACAATTAAGTAAGTTCTTCGAGCTTTATATGAATCATAAGTCTCAAAAACTGTTAGTGTAAAAGTGTATCTATGAATGTATCAATGTGCAAAGTACAATTTTAAGAGAAAAATGAAGTTGCAAAGAACAGTTTTGAGAGGAAAATGAAGTTTAAGCATATTTTAGTAAGTTTAAACATAACTCATAGTACACATCATTAGTTATTTTCTTTCTTATTAAAATGCTAACAGTTACTATCATGTTTGTTGGCTGTGAACACCCCCTATGTCATAACTCTAACTATCTGACCATATTAACTGCCACTGGATATATAAAATATGATTCAGAGTCACTCACCGTGATTGATTGCAAAACTGACAAACAGTATAAATAACTTATATCACTTTTACAATTCGAAGTGTACCTCAATGACTGTTGCTTGAATAACTGGAGCCTGCAGATGAAAATTCAACACCCCCTCTTCACTTTCACTGCTATTTGAAGACTCAAATAAGTCCTGGCACATCATACCAGTAGCCAGCAGACAGTACCAGAAATTAGCAGAATCACTCTGTCACTGATCAACGAGAATGGGATGGCAGAGTCTGTGGTGCAGAGAAAAAATTCTCAAATTTTCTGAAAAACATCAATTGCATTGTGAAAATTCACTTTTGATATAAAAAAAATAAAAAGTCAACTTCCAAACTGTTACACGAATACAAATTATTGAATGAAAATTCAGCATCGCTTTTCTCGGCAAATATTGTACGAAACAAATTGAGTACGAAAACGGCCGACAGAATTTTCTGTTTTTTATGTTAACAAAAGACTAGTCATCAAAGATAATGATTGCAATTGATTAATTTACTAAATGTTAGTTGAAATATTTATCTTAACTTCAATAAAACTAGATATTTTACCTAATTTTAGCTCTATTCCATTTCTTTTCTGGGACGAAATAACTCGTACTATTGCGCAATTCCGAATGAATAAGAATTACCTCCCCTGCCGCTGCAAGGCCCCTTGTCTATTCCGCTTCAAAAATCTGTAAGTTTACGTGAGAAAAGACTCAAAAGTTTGCATTTCTTTATTAAAATAATGATTTTCCCCTTAAATAACAATAGTTTTACCAGCGTATACGGTTTTTGAGGTAAAAAATTCAGAAACTGAAATTTTGGAGTCTACTTTTTTTACCCTGTCTCGTTCTATTCAAGATCTAACACGTCATATACGTCAACTTTGACCTTTTTTCTACACATAAATTAACATATTTTTATTCGGTATGCTTGGATATAATCGCAGAACAGCGTAATGTAAAGAGGGTGTAATCAGGTCAGATTTTCGTCGATTTTCCAAAATTATCTCCCCTGCACGGCCAGGTACGCGGTTGTTGCTATCTTGAACCCAAAGTTTGCAGATTAAGCATAAATCTACTCTGCTAATATAAGTTGTTTGAGGCATGGTAAAGCTGTGTTTACCAAATACTATCTGAAAAATGCTTCATTTACAACAAATAATTTTTTTGAGCTGCCTTTCCAAAAAATGAGGCATATTGTAGAATTATTTAAAAGCACGGCGAAGCCGTGTTAACCACTTATTATTTATTTCAGATTTTAGGAATAACTGCTCAGCAGAGGTGTAGAAATTTTGTTTTACCCACTCACCCTGCAGGTCGAGTGAATGATCAAGTGCACTCCCCCTTACAGAAAGTACACTCTGCCTTACATTTTAAATAAAATACTCTTTCTGTAAAGCTTTGTTTACCAAATGCTATCTGAATAATGCTTCATTTACAACAAATAAAATTATAAGAGCTTCATTTCATAAAAAGATAAGGCATAGTGTTGAATGATTTAAATAGGAAGCACGGCGAAGCCGTGTTTACCACTAATTATTTATTTAAGATTTTAGGAATAATTGCTCTGTCAGAGGTGTAGAAATTTTCTTTGACCCAATCGCCTTACAGGTTGAGTGAATGAGCAAGTGCACTCCAACTTACAGAAAGTACACTTGCTCTTACATTTTAAATAAAATACTCTTTCTGTAAAGCTTTGTTTACCAAATGCTATCTGAATAATGCTTCATTTACAACAAATAAAAATTATTAGATCTACATTTCATAAAAAAAATGAGGCATAGTGTTGAATGATTTAAATAGGAAGCACGGCGAAGCCGTGTTTACCACTAATTATTTATTTCAGATTTTAGGAATAATTGCTCTGACAGAGGTGTAGAAATTTTCTTTAACCCAATCGCCCTACAGGTCAGGTGAATGAGCAAGTGCACTAGCCCTTACAGAAAGTACACTCGCCCTTATAAATAAAATACTCTTTCTGTAACAATTTTCTTTTTTTTCCATTCGATCTCTTTCTTACTGTCCTGCTCGCTCTCTCGCTTTTCATAATCACCTGTATCTTGTGTAAAAAACTTTACCTTCAATTATTTTGTTTCTACATAATTTTTAACATACAACGGGAAAAAAGGTGCACTTTCAGCCTTGTTCTTGATTTGGGTAAAAATAAAATGCTGCTGTTATCTTTACATCAGAAACATTCTGAATACAATGGAAATCGACCGAAATTCCGGAAATCAAATTGAAATTTGTAAACAACTTGAGAATATTTCATTATTCTAAGAAAACACATGTGCTTTGCTGAAAAATTTACACACCCTCACTGGTTTTCCTAGCCATTTTGGGAAAAGTACCTTAGCCAGAATCGGGAAAATTTTTGCGCGTGAAACTTCTAGGAATTTTTATCAACAAAAATACAGCGTAAAGCGAAAGTTAACACCGTTTCTTATGTTTTGAAAATTATCAGTGGATTCATTTGGGAAAAGTGGAAGAAATTTCCTATTGGGAATGGGTCCGTTAACTTTGGGAAAGGGTCTGTTTTCCGGACTCTCAGAAAGGCTAGAAAAACCCTGGCCCTGCCGGTCGAGTGTTTCGGCTGCTTCCTTCGACCCAACGGATCATTTACTTGCCATGGCGAGCGGTCGAGTGGAATTCTACACCTCTGATTTGTCAAACAAGTTCAAATGTGTTGCATGGTGAAGCCGTGTTGACCATTAATTAATTGATATAAATTTGAAAATTTATTTATTTTAATTAGTTTTCACAGTCCAATAAATTGTGTCAAACTTTTGTATACATGCCTTGGTCTAGATGTTTGAGTGTAATGATCACTACAGACTTCCTAAAAATTGTAAAAAAAAGTGTCAGACAAGATGTGAAAATCTGTCTGACCAAAACAATTTCTGTCCGACTGAAACATTTAACACATTAATGATTTAGTAAGCAAAACACAGTATTGAGTGTGTTTTTGTTGTTGTTTTTTTTTTCAGTAGAACAAAATAACAAATTGTCATTATGACAAATACGTAAAATATTTCATTTGGATATCCTCACTCATTTCCCTCAGAACAGTCTCGAATCAAAACAGCGAGTAAAATTGTAATTTAGGGAGTAAAATTGGAATATGCCAATCAAATTTTTGCCGGATATTTTGTCCTACAACATTGAAAATCACATCAGACCAGTCCAAATTTTACCGGACAGGTCTGACAGTCCGGCGACTTTAAAGAAGTCTGTCACTAAGAAAAATAAATTAAGTCATCTATCTATCTTCCATTAATGTCCAACCCCAGGTATATGCATGTATAGGCAAATAATATCATTTATAAATTTTGTTTTTTGTTATTTGTATTTCAGTTTGAAGTATACATATAAAAGATGCCTGACAAATCTGGTTCAAAGAGCATGAAACTGGAATAGGAGAAAAATTAGACTACTGGAGAGGTATTTTTTTTTAATTTACCTATAATAAACTGTACACTCAAACAGCACAGAATTTGCCCTTCCTTTACATGACTATGCATGGCTGGACAAACCCACTAGCCCGACGCCTTGGACAAGCTGAAAATTGTATCGGACAATCTCAAAATATCTGATTGCTTGTCTGTGGGCTAGCTCAATTTTTTTTAGTGTAGACTAGTTTAAACGTTAATTTGATATGCGCCATTCTCTTTTAGCACTATATGCATATCATATTACAACAGCAATAAGTTTATTACAAAATAACATGTTTTGAGATCTATTTTAACATTATCAAGCCCCCCATGTAATGGTTCCTCTTGAATTTCCTGTTTCTTTCTGTACTGTTAATACTGACTAATCAGAATTTACTTATTTGGGCAAAAGTGGGACTACATTGTAGCTGAAATGTTTACCCAGCTAGTTTTAGACTACATTGTAGTTACTAAAAAATCTAAATTTGTCCAGCCCTGCTATGGTGTACCATAATCTCTGGCATGTTCACACAAAATCACCTGAACATGCCAAATTTTTGGAAGACACAGAATCAAACGCCACCAAGTTTCTCTGCAGACCATGTTGTAAATACATTATGGGTCCCTTTGGTCACTTATTTAATCCTTTATTTAGTGGATAAATCTCATAATCTTGTTCACGTTTTTTAGGAAGAAAACAATGCTGTTTTAGTTTTCACAGTCAATAACTTAACATACTTCATGGACACAACTTTTTAGCACAAATGGTCAGCCCATGTAAATCCAGATCAGATGGCATATATGTAGATTCAGATCAGCTGGCACATCTTTATGTGGTCTTTAAAATGTGATAACACTCTGGAATTAAAGATGGCATGAAATGTTTCATCATTTCCATCTTCCTTGTATGTGATTTTAATAAAAAGACCTTACATGTAATAAATAAATTATGGCAACAGTATGAATTGTTCACTGTTAACTGCAACAGCAATTTATGTACATCTTCATAAGCCACAAAAGGCACTGTATAACTGAATTATTAGTTTACTGTTATCAGCGAAGATTTAAAATAAAACATTTATTTTCAGAGATGAGTATCACCAAGGTTATGAAGCCTATAGATACTTATGCAGAATTGGTAGACAGCTACGGCACAGAATATGAACATTTACATAGTAAACAGATAAAAGGTTTGCATAAATTTTCTTTATTTTCATTTATTAAAGCTGCATGAATGTATAATAGCAGGGTTGGCCTATTGACTGGTCAATTGAGTATTTAGCGGGCCGGTGGTCAATAGTGGTCATAACTGGTCAAAGGTGATCATTTCTGGTCAATGCTGGTCATTACTGGTCAATTTTGTTCACAACCAAACTGTCCAAAATGTTCTTTAAATCATTCAAAATCCTTTAGGCCCTTACAATAGCCCCTGTATGGGTCTAAGTGGTACTTCATTTATGGTTTATTATTGGATAAGCTTTAAATAAACAGAACTTCTTAATTGGTAAAGGCCTTTGTTAAATAAGCAAAAGAAATGTATGTCTTAATATTTTAAATCAATTTTAACTGTCGACAAATGAATTTATAAAAGCCTTAAGATATAAAATTATTTTTGAAGATAAATTAATTTGCGGTTGATTTTAATATTTCAGGAAAACAGCTTCACATGAAATGCTGTGGGAAGACCAGGTTAACTGTTCTAGACAGTAGAGGGAAGAGAAGGAGAGCTATCCGATCCAGTTATTACGAATTTCAGTGTTCCACAGGGATCTACCGGTATATTAGGACCGAAATACTTTACGATGTATACCAAGCCAGTAGGTGCTATCTGTGTTTAACATGGTCTAATGCATCATTTTCACAAATGGACATGGAGAAACATGTCAACACTGTCTGTAGATCTGCCTACCACCAGCTGAGAATCATCGGATGCATACGGAATTACCTTACAACAGATGCTACAAAAACATTAGTTAATTGTCTAGTAACATCAAAGCTTAACTATTGTAATTCATTGCTCTTTGGTATTCCAAAACTGACAATGAATAAACTACAACGGGTTCAGAATACAGCTGCCAGAATCTTGATAAAAACTCCTCGTCATGACCTTATAACACCAGTGTTCAAGGAACTTCATTGGCTACCAATATGTCAACAGATTTATTACAAGGTCCTACTATACACTTACAAGGCTCTCAATGGACAGTGCCCACAGTACATTATTGACTTATTGTGTGTGTACCGACCAGCTAGAGACCTTCGTTCTAGCAGTTCTTTAACACTTGTAGTACCACATACCAGAACTGTGACTTTCGGAAACAGTAGCTTTACCCATGCTGCACCAAGGTTATGGAATGCACTGCCAGAGTTATTTAGAACCGAACAGACACTTGACACTTTCAAATGACAGCTAAAACACACCCTTTCCGCTCATACTATGTATAATGTTGATTAAGTTTAACTGGATATATTAACAATCATAAGACATTGGGTTGATTTTGAACGGAGAGTGATGCTATAATGTGTTATCTACACATCAACGCACTTGTTTTTTTAACTTTCTACTATGTTTTTCATGCAAACTTTTTTATCCAAGTTTTATTTTTTTTATTTTTATTTTTTTTTTATTTTTTTGCTCTATGTTTTATTTGCCCATGCTTTATTAATTCTTATTGTATTATATTGCTATATCTTGCTTGTTGTAAAGCACTTTTGAACATATGAAGAGTGCTATATAAATCTGGACTAATTTGAATGTTTCATTCTATTTAGATAATAAATTTCTCTTCTGTCACTAAGTGCTGTTTAACTAAGAGTTTACAGGAAAACTGGCGTATTCAACATATTCTTCCAAACTTCACAGAATCATTCAGCTCACTTAGATGTAGTGTTGCATCTTTTATGATTGAAATTTCTACATTATTTGAAATTGCCTCATAACAAATAATTTGGTATTTAATATTGAAAATCAAATTATAACATGTTTAGTAGCAAAATGTTAAAGGGACTTTGTGAACTTTAAAATTAAAAAGGGAAATTAAGCTAAAAATCTTAAGACATTACTTTGTGAATCAAAAATTATTAGTTGTAAAATTGTTATTGTGGATTTATTTTATAAACCGCAAATAAAAGCTTAGAAACCTGAAAAGACTTTGTGTAGAACAACCACTCTGTGTAAAACAACAATAAACCCGTGTAACACCAGCTGTTCAAATAAGCGCTCACCGCAGAAGAAGAGATAAATAATGCAAAAAACCACTCTGTGTAAAACAACAATAAACCCGTGTAACACCAGCTGTTCAAATAAGCGCTCACCGCAGAAGAAGAGATTAATAATGCAAAAGTCGTTTTACACCAAAAGCTCTTCATAATACATCTTACAACCTTGATCAGTTTTGGTTAAAAAGTAAAACAACAAATGATGACTTGTTTCTTTGTTTTACTGTTAAACATTCGATGCACATCTCTTTAAATTCGTCGATTCCGAGAGAGGCAGTGCCTTAGTTCATATTACTTAATTTTGTACATCTTTAGATGGTGTCCATAACAATAAACTTTAATGACCCTTCTACTGAACATTTTTATTTTTCAGCATGTGTTTAATTGTGTCATTATCATAATGACGAGAACAGAAGGTCTGCAATCTAGCGCTGTGTATCTGGTTTGAGATATGTTGCAACAAGAGAAAATTGTGGCATGTTTTTCATTAAGACATTAAGACAAGAAGCAACAATTGTTTTGTATTAAGTAACATAAAATAGTAACTCTGTGGTAGTTCTAAGAAAAATGTGCTTTGAAAAAAAGTGCTGCATTTTAATATTTCAATAAAAAACTATCTTGCTTTGTACTAAATATACATTCATAAACATATATGTATTTTGTAAGATGCACCACATCAATAATGTAAAAAAAAAAAACAACATTTGGTACGAAGTTGCACGTCATGCATATGGTGCCGGGATGCCTAAAATTTTTTTCTGGAGAAAGTCCTGTTTCACATTGATTTAGTAATCCCCTACCCCTGACTCAAACATAACATTTGCAAAAATCAACCAGTTGAAACTACAAAATATACTCAACAAAAATAAAAAGTATCCACTTTCCTATCTTAAATTTTGTAAAATTTGAAAACGAAAACTTATAATTCTGTATGTGGACAACTTTGCATTTCTGTTATCATTGCAAAGAGAAAAAGTGTTCTTGAAAATCTGCAGCTGCAACTAGGTTATCTTTCCCTGTGTTGTAATGTGGGTTCCAGGAAAAAATCAGTGATTCTTTGAAGTAGTCACACTGGTTGGAATTAAATCAATCTTTCCACCTCTTGTGATCAATAAAATCACAAAACATTCATCAATAAAACAAGTAGTCCTCGATAAACTACGCTAGAAAGTCCAACCATTTCCAATTACCTCCCTTTAAATTGAATATGTAGTGTTTTGTAACCCATTATTAATTGTTATTCGACTGGCCGTTGCTTAGGTCTTAGTGTGGAAGATTATGTTAATGAACAATTGAAATTAAAAACAACTGAGATTAACCAATTAAACACCATTCAAAGCGTACCTGATTAAATGAAAATATGATAATGAGAATATAAGCATAAAAGTGGATACTTTTTATTTTTGTTCAGTATAACTATTATCATAACCAGTTACAAATAACTCAAAAATGTAATATAGAGGATATTTGTTTTTACCAGTGTAAGATAGAAATATATTTCACTGTTTACCAGTGTAAGATAGAAATATATTTCACCGAGTGAGCTCCGGAATTCGTATTTTCATGAGTGGTGAAGCCACGAGTGAAATACATAATTCCGGAGTTCACGAATGAAATATAATTTCTATCTTTCACTTGTAAAAACAAATTTTCTTTTTATTTAATACTTTTAGTGCACAAATTATGTGAATTTGACAGAAAAATTGCATGAAATGGCGCCAAAAGGGTTTGTTTATGACGTGACTTCATGATGTCATTTACCCAAATTTGAGCCCGTTTTCTAAACGTTCTCATTCGAAATGTTATATGCGTTTGGGTACCAACGTGAAAAAGCAGTGAAAATAAAAATGATATTCCACTGTTTTAAAACAGTGAAATACCACTTTTATTTCACCGGGAAAATTCTATAATTCAGTGCAAAGCATAAAATAAAAAACAATTCTTACATTACCCTAACTGAATGTTTATTACCATTGACAAGGTGTGAAAGCTAACCCCTGCTATCTGTCTTTTTGTTTGACAAATTCAACTGTTTAATAATACCACACTTTTTCTGTGTTTGGTGCAAAACGGGCCCATGATATTATAGTCTTAATGTCTGAAACCCGATTGCAAAAATATTTGCATGCTTTTCGTCAGCAACAAAAAATGTACCTCCAACGACTAGGTCCAAAACATTGTGGAACACTCAAAAATGAGATTTTGCATTTTTATTTCAATGCACATAAAATGCAAGTTTTGATAGATACCGTATTATATAATTACATGCCTGGAGCCATTTAATCTCTCCTGTCATTAAAAAAGGTGAAATATGCATATCAGGAATCGCCACATTCAGAAAAACAGCCTCCCTACACAGTCAAGAAGAAGAGAGGGGGAGAGAGCATGGTAAATAAAATGATCAGTTTCAAAAAAGACACCACTAACAATAAACAAAAATGAGAACCCGAGGGGTTACCGCCTTGGAACGGTCAGTGGCAAATCAAATTGCCATTGGGGGTTTAAACCAGGTTCTAGGGTGCACCAATCTCACACTTGCCCCAACAGGTTCTCATATCACAAAACAAGTACAAGTTGTCTTGGTGAAAAGACTCCAACCCACTTATCGGCTTAACAATGTTGCATGCAAAAGCACAAAAACATATAAAACATAAGAAGCTAAGAGCATTGCAAAGCCGAAGGGGCGGGTACTCAATGATCTTACCGAGACCAGAGCTCCTGGAGTAAAATCAGCAAGAACACGATGACAGGGATAAAAGAAACAAATTGAGCTTCTAGGTTCTTTTAAGAAAAGATTAGCTATCCGACAGTTTGGTATACATAAAATGAACATGATGGGATTAAGTACGCTTTGAACAGGAACTAGATGCCGGTGTAACGTTGTAAAGTGACCCTCAAAGAATAATGACCCCCGGTCATTATTTTATATAAAATAATGACCCCTTTCTATAAAATACTGACTCCCCTTATAAAATAATGACCCCCCGATTTTATCTGTAAAATATTGACCCCCACCCAGCCTATTACTAACAAACTCTATATCGATTCAAGTCACTGTCGTGTTTCTATGGCTTTTATATTTGTTGTTGTTTCTACTGGTGCCGCTGGACCAAAATACTGATATTGCAAATATATAGTGTGAAACTAATAATAACATCATAGGTGACGATCGCGTCAAAATTTAATATCTGAAGTATCCACGAAGATTTGAACTCGTGGCCTAGTTTACCACAAAACCCAGTTTCAAACGTGACCTAGATATCATTAAAATATTGTGTTTGACCAAGTGAAGTTTGATGAGAATCAGGCAAATTGCATATTAGAGTTATTCTTGTTTTTGACCCAACCCAGACTTGACCTAGATTTTATTCTGGTTTACATTTATGAGTTTTGTGATAATGAGCCATAATTGTGGCCTGTAGATAAAGTGATTTGCCAGTCTTCTCTGACGTCAGGCGACTCATTATGGTCAAAAAGTAATTAAAAGATAATCGTTATACGATTAAAATTGCCATAATTCCTCGCTGTTTATACATGTATACAATGAACCTCCGGTTAATTCTGTAAGTTCCAGAATTTTGTATTCCATTTCGTTGCCTAGCAGCGGGCTTTACCATTTCAGAAGTCTGTCCGTCCGTCCGAGCACACCGATGTGTAGTTACGTGGCTATGAGAACAATGGGTAACGGTAAATTCTATTCATTCCGTTCTTTTATGTGGCTACTTTTTCTTTTATGTGGCTAAAAGAACAATAAAGAGGACAATAGAGTAGCCACATAAATATACATTCGTTCGAACGTCCGTCCGTCTGTCTGTCTGTTTGTCTTGCGGTAATGTCATACCCTCACGGGGACGTAGACATGGTTGCGCTTCAAAATCGCAAGAAGGTTAAAAGAGTAGTTTAAAAAGAAGTTAAAACACTGTTTAAAAGTGTTAAAAATCAGGGGGCTGTACAACTAGGGCGAGACATGTTCAATGCTAGATATAGCTGCACTGAACTGCTCTGGGGTAGGGAGGAGGGCAACAGTAGGTGGTAGGTTGTTCCAATGGTATACAGTCCTAGGGAAGAAAGAAAATTTATAATAATCTGAGATTGCTGTAAATTAACCTGTCACTCAGATCTTTTGCATGAATTGCTTATCCTTTTTGTGCTAAATGACTTCTAAAACCACTTTTCGAATGGACATGAAAAGGGAAACAGAATAATATTTTTAAGTTATTTCATCATTGCTAGTTCCACTAGTTACACTGTGTGGGACGTTTAATCACTATACAACTTTGATGACTACGAAAATGATCCATACCACTAACAAACATGCACTTACAGTGATTCTGCTTGTATAATTAATAGATATTTGGTTTCAGTCGCAGAGTGGTTTATGTAGTTGACTCCTAATCCAGTTGCCTAGATTCGATTCCCAGGCGAGGACGCTATCGAAGTATGTTACATCAGATCAGGATTAGACGAGTTCTGGTAAGAAGCCTAGAGATACTAGATTGAAATCCAGCCACCCTCGTCGCCTGAAAACTAGCTAGTTCTGTGATTATAAATATTTTTTGATGATTAATATTCAAACAGGCCGTAAATTGCAAAAAGTAGTTGCGCATCTTGTTGATGGAACGTTCCTATGCAGTCCAGCGCCTGCGTTTTAAATGATAAACTGAGCGCCGCACAGTATGTATGCCTGTCACCCATACACGACCCTGGAAGGCATCGAACTCACAACGGTGAGGGGAGAGTGATTCTCGGTCGGAGACCTTAACCATTTTTTCTTTCCACACAAATAGTCATCGGTAATGGTAATCCCTGAAGCTTGGATCAATTCCGTCTAATTGCGGTCAAAAAACCTGCACATAACGGACGCATGCACGGACGGGTGCCATTACTCCTCCGATGCCTATCGATGGAGATAATTAAGTGTACCATAGAGGTTTGTGTCAGGGGTCCTTATTCTATAGGGGGTCACATTTCAACGTGAGCGGTCATTTTTCTACGTGTGAGGAGTCATAATATTATGACCCCCCAGTCATAATATTATGACCGCGGAGTCAATATTTTATATAAAATAATGACCGGGGGGTCATTATTCTATGGGGGTCACTTTACAACGTTACACCGTCCAACGTGAAATTATTTCAAAGACAATCAAACTGTTAATTTTAATAAATTATATTTGTATTTTTTCAGGTGTGTTAGAATGTTGCAGCATCAGTTCTATGGTTGTTGACCGGTTTTAAGCCACCAAGTATATGTTCTGTACAGAAGGATTATGGATATGATGGAAACTGTATTATTCAGTATGTAGTTAACCCTCTACTCCATATATTCGCATTTTTACGCATGTGTGACTGGTGTAGATCCAGATCAGCACTGGTCGCATTTTGGTCAGAACATGTTAAACGAATCAAAAAGGTAACAGTGTAGATCCTGATCAGACGGCACAGATGTGCCAGCTGATCTTGATCTACACTGTTTGCCCACACAATTAAGGTGATTCTATGGACATGGCTTTTTTTCCTTCTTTAGTAGGGGCGTTTATGGGCGCCTTCCCCTCAGAAAATTACTTTAAAATCATGCAGTTTTCCCCAAAAAGTAACTTTACACCAGGTTTTTTCATTCCCCTTTAGAGAAAAAATAACGCTATTTTCCCCAAAATTATAGGGCTTGGGCCCCTTCCCCAGCCAGTGAAAAAAAGCCCTGATGGAGGAAATGGTTAAATAAATTAGATGTTTGATTTATTGCATGGAAGGAAGGTACTTAGTACATGTATATGTATTACTATTAGTAAATTAACCCTTTACTTCATGGTATATGGCTTTTATCAGATCCCAAGGATGACCAGTGACCAGAACAGCCTGCACATAAAGCCTACTGATCTTGATCTACACTGTTTGGTTTTAAATGTATTAGGTAATTTCTTACCAATGAGCGAACAGTTTTGATCCAAAGATATGACCGCTGATCTGGATCTTCAATGACTGCCAATGTGATAAAATGTATATTCATGTAGAAAGGGTGAAGAAGTTGTGTTTTGCCAGAGATCAGTTTTTATACCAGCATTATTACTATATGGAAGAAATCTAGCATCACTTTACATGTAACAAAACGGACATAATCTTCTTGAGGCTAGTTAAGGAGGCTAGAAGGACATTTTCAAGACACATAGCTGTATTTAGAATAAGCTGACAATAGGAATTTTCTAAATGGTTTAATCTGTTTTACATTATGCTTCAACAAGAGACTTGATAGATTTCTTTAACATTTCAGGCTCGAAATGAAATGACTATGGTACGAAGGTGGTTGTTTGAAGACTGACAGAATGTCCCATTGGCTATGCTGATGATATGAAATACAGAAAAAAGCTGAACTGGTACGATGTTTTAATCATTAGTGCAATGGTTGATGCTGCAGGCAAGAAATCAAACAGGATTGTTTAAAATCTTATTCTGGATATTTAATGGAGTTGTGAAATCTGTCACTTTGATCAGCGCAAAACTGACCCCTCTTTAGTCTAAAGGTACACAATTTCTCTTATCCAGGTTGATTAACCTTGATACTATTAGATATTTTATCAGAAGTGATGAAATGTTGTTTATAGATGTATAATATATCCCATTTGAAACCGGATATATTACTGAAAATCCTGCGACGGTCATGTTCATACAAGTTTTCTACTCGCTAACTTAGTAAAGCTTATCCAATCTTCATCAGACATGGTCAGCATGATAGTGATCATGTAATACATGTATCCTCCTTAAGTTTGATTATTAGCCAGATTGCTCCTGGGAGAAGAGTTACCGTCCTTTATGGAATATAATTAAACACATTACCACTTCACTCTCTTTAAAAGCCTTTATAACCAATCTTAACCAAACTTGTTCAGAGTGCATAATATATGTTGTTTAATTCAATAACCAGCCAGATTGCTCATCTGGCTTTTGAGTTATGAGAATAACTGCAAATATTTTACATCTACCTGTTTTACGGAAAACCATTATCTACCTTTGCTACAATTTAATTAAAATGTTTATATGTAATCGGTACTGTTATCAGTAAGTTATCGGTTTTCTTATGTTGTGTAATGATGATCACATTTATCAGAGTTAGCCACACAATCTTTTTGCGAGGTTGTCCGAGCTAGCTCAGTCGGTAGTGTGCATAGAGAAACATTTGTAGTTGGTGTCATAGTAAGGTACGGGTTTGATTCTCACTATGAGCAATATCTTTTATTGGCATTAGATCTTGACTATGTTTGGGAACAAGCCTGATTGCACCACTCCTCTCCAATCTTCAACTCCAACCCCACATCATTCTGGAGTTATGTCTCTTTAATTGTCTAAACCTAACCAAATCGGCTCTGTCCACTCTCTTACGAGTGTACTTTGTTGCAGTTTTGGCACTCTTGTACAATACCATGGGGGAATAGAGCACCAGTTACAGACCTGTTTGTGAATCACAGCTTCAAACTGAGTTGTTGAAGGTAAGATAGTTAGTGCTCAGCTGTTTTCAGATAATAGCCACACAATGTTTGAAAATAAAGTTATAGTAACAGTTGGTCGTGTTGTGGAAACGTGTGTGGGAAATAATCATTTATGTTTATTTACATGATTTTACATGTATTTTAGATAAAATCACTAGTTATGAAGGTACTTTATCCTCTATCAAATTAATTAATTAATTAATAAGCTTTATATAATAATTCTTCCAAATTAAAACATTTTTAGCTCGACTATTCGAAGAATATGTCGAGCTATTGTACTCACTTGGGCGTCGGCGTCGGCATCCCGCTTTGGTTAAAGTTTGCGTGCTACCTACTGGTATCTTAAAAACTACTATAGCTACAGCTTTAAAACTTGGCACACTTGTTCATCATCATGTCCCGAGTATGTATGCCAAGAACCATAACTCTAACTTTCATTTTGATCAAATTATGACCCTTTTTCAACTTAGAATTTCAGGTTAAAGTTTGCGTGCAAGCTAATGTACAGACACATAATTTCAATACAACTTATACTACAGCTTTGAAACTTGGCACACTTGTTCATCATCATGTCCCGAGTGTGTATGCCAAGAACCATAACTCTAACTTTCATTTTGATCAAATTATGGCCCTTTTTCAACTTAGAATTTCAGGTTAAAGTTTGCGTGCAAGCTACTGTACAAACACATAACTTCAATACTACTTATACTACAGCTTTGAAACTTGGCACACTTGTTCATCATCATGTCCCGAGTGTGTATGCCAAGAACCATAACTCTAAATTTCATTTTCATCAAATTATGGCCCTTTTTTCGACTTAGAATTTCAGGTTAAAGTTTGCGTGCAAGCTACTGTACAAACACATAACTTCAATACTACTTATACTACAACTTTGAAACTTGGCACACTTGTTCATCATCATCTCTCAAGTGTGTATGCCAAGAACCATAACTCTAACTTTCATTTTATTAAAATTATAGCCCTTTTTCGACTTAGAATTTCAGGTTAAAGTTTGTGTGCAAGCTAGTTTACAAACCTGTAACTTCCATACTACTTATACTACAGCTTTGAAACTTTCAGCACTTGTTTATTATCATATCCCGAGTGGGTATGCCAAGAAGCATAACTCTAACTTCCATTTTGTTCAAATTATGACCCTTTTTCAACTTAGAATTTCAGGTTTAAGTTTGCGTGCAAGATAGTTACTTTCATACTTCTTGTACTATAGCTTTGAAACTTTCAACACTTGTTTACCATCATGACCCTGACTATGTATGCAAAGAACCATAACTCTTTGTTTAATTTATATATTGCCCTTTTTAGACTTAGAAATTAAGGTTAAAGTTTGCGTGTAAGGTGGTGAAACCTCATACCTTTCATTCTATTAAAACGACAACTTTAAAACTTTGTATACCTTTATTTTATCATACATCAGGTTTATTTTCAAAGGCCCATAACTCATCCTTGCTTTTTTTATTTAAGTTTTGCCCTTTTTCCCTTAGAAATTAGAATTAAGACTTAGAAAGTATGGTTAAAGTTTCAATGTTAGTGTTTTTCATAGGTAATGCTATAGAAAAGGTTTAAAACAGATGTACTTAACATACTTTGGTTGAAAGTGTTGAGTGGTTATACTATACTATACTATACTATACTATACTATACTATACTATACTATACTATACTATACTATACTATACTATACTATACTATACTATACTATACTATACTATACTATACTATACTATACTATACTATACTATACTATACTATACTATACTATACTATACTATACCCCACACACACCCACCCACCACCACCCCACACCCACCCACCCACCCACCACCACCCACCCCACACACACCCACCACCACCCACACCCCACACACACCCACCCACCACCACCCCACCACCCACCCCACACCCACCCACCCACCCACCCACCCACCCACCCACCCACCCACCCACCCACCCACCCACCCACCCACCCACCCACCCACCCACCCACCCACCCACCCACCCACCCACCCACCCACCCACCCACCCACCCACCCACCCACCTCCCACCACCACCTTCCAACACCAACACCCACCCCACCCCCTCCCACCCACCACCCCCACCCCCTCCCACCCACCACCCCCACCACCACCACCCACCACACCACACCACAACCCACCACCACCCCCCACCCACACCCACCCACCCACCCACCCACCCACCTCAACCCCCCAAAATCCCCCACCAAACCCACCCACCCACCCACCCACACCCCCCACCCACCCACCCCCCATCCACCTAACTTAAATGAAGCCCAGTTTTAAATATGCTTAAATATGTCTGACTTCGAATAGTCGAGCGTGCTGTCGTTTCCGACTGGCTCTTGTTAATTATTTCAAACTATTGCTGACAAAATCAAGGGATTCACTGCTGTGCAAGTCATATGTATACCAAAAGAAATCTTTTATTTTTCAAGCCTTCACCATCCGAAAGAAGTTTGCATGTAACTTAGACAAAATAACAGCAATTTTCCACTGAGAATTTTTATACGTTATTTGGTAGTTTGCACAGACAATTTAGAAAAAAATGTTTGAAGGGAAATTGTCTAAATAGAAGTCGCGAAATTGGGTGACAAATTACATACAATTTCCATGTGAAATAACACTTCCAAAGCAATACATAACCAAAGCAGCCCATCAGACACATGGTTTAAATATCTGATCATGAATCGTTCCATTAATCACTTTGGGTCTAGTATCCTGTTAAGCTATGTTTTGTGTATGGATCCAGATTTGTCCCATAACTGTGCTCCTTGCCAATTGAACCTTGTTTTGTACTACTGATTCAGGTTAAATATGACGTCTTGATGAAATTAAGCTTTCACTGAGCTGTTAGTACTAGGAACTGTAGTGCTACAAAGCAAATTATTGAAGTTTACACAATTTTCTCTTCAAATTGCATTTATGACGGTTAAAAATCGTGTATGTTAACATTTAAAACTCAAGCCTTTATCATTTTCAGATTTTTTATAATATGATGAGCAGACAAGATGAATCTTGAATGTGCAGAATATGTTGAACAGATGGTGGCTAGAATCTCCGACAATATGAAGGTATGGCAAAATTGTAGAAATAATCAGTTGTCAAAACTTACACCAACATTTCTAGAGTTTTAAGGAAAATTGCTCACTTAAATATGTTGAAAACATGAAATTCAAAACAGATTTGACTTGGATGAAATCAAGAAGCTTGACCGAATATACAAGCTGTCAGTTTCAAACATCTGCTTCAGAAGTGTTTTGAGTTTTTTCAGACATAGCTAAATGATTGTTAAATACAGAAACACAATTCTGAAAGTAGCAATTACCAGTGTTTAGCTGTACTCGACGCATAAATGAGTTGAAAAACAACAGTCAGTTACACTTATTCCAAAAACACCAGGCATCATTGAACATGAGGTAGACGTTACGGTTTCAGACAAATTTGTCACCATTCTAAATGCACCTGTTCACATTGAATTAAAAATTTCAGTGATTTCAGACTTGACCAGACAACACAATCTGAGATGACCAGAAGCTGTAAACAGATGTTGGCTAGAATTACGAGATCCTGAAGGTACTAAACACTGTAAATAGTCAGTTTCAAAATATCGGTAAAAACAAGAAACATCACGGAATGCAGGCTGCTATTACGAGGGATGATCCAAAATAACCCGGAATTTGTTTACAGCGTAAAAACTTATTATTTAATATAAATGAAACATATACCATTAGAAAGGAGTTTCATTCTGCTTTACAATAAATATAACATCAAACAGTAAAACAAAATGTGACCTGCACATGAACAGAAAATATAAATACACCAACGCGCCTACAGCGCACATTAATCTTAAAACCACGACGTCGTCGACGTTAAAACTTCGTGACGTTTAAAGTTTCTCGAAGTACGCTCCGTTGCATCCTATGCAACGACGATGCCTATGAACACAGTTGTAGTTGTAGAGCCACGTCTGTAGTAATGATCCTCTGCAGGAACATGTCACCCTCTCGTTCCGCGCGCCGAATGAAGGCACTAGAGTCACGAACTCGCCTGTCACGCTCCTCTTGTTTCAGGACTCGCGGGATCCATCGTGCTTAAACCTTATCGATAGGCAAAAAAAATAATATTTTTATTTAAACAAAAATGAAATAAAAACTGAAGTAATGTTTTATAGTGAAAACTTATCTATAAACAAATAACAATAATTATTATTATCTTCTAGTAAAAATTCTCATCAAGTAAAATCAACCGTGATTGTTAATCATTTTTAAATTATTTCGTACGGGTATGATTTAATAAATTTATTTAAACTAGATTAAAAATGTATCTTACCTTCTTGATGTGTAGTTCTTCCGACAGAATTCGATACACTGTCCCGTAGCTCGCGCCAAATCTGTCAGCGAGCCCACGCACTGTGGCTCGCCTGTCTGCCTGTAGAGCCTCCTCAACAGATGACGTTAGTGACGTGCGAATTTTCCGCTTTCGTCCCCTGCCTTCGTTGTCGTCTAGTTTTGTCCGACCCTCAGAAAATCGTTTATGCTATTCATAAACCGTTGTTTGACTTATTTTATCCTTGTAGGAAGTTTCCTTCAACATGTTGAAGGTTTACGCGGGTGTTTTTCTTAATTCCTGACAAAATATTATCACAGCTCGAATTTCTTGACGTCCTAATGACGCCATTTCTGATGTTAAGAGCGTTGGTGCTATTGACGGTAAAAAGATGTTTACTTTTGATTCCAAGGCGGGAATGACTTAAAAATTGAACATGACGTCATTTAAACGTTACTGTACATTTTGACGTTATTTTAGATGATTTTGTTAATTTATTCATGGTGTATATTCATTAAAATGAATATTAACGGTTAAAGTTTTTGCGCTGCGCCGCTAAGCCGTTACTATGGTTATTTGAAAGCGTCTTACACATAATAATAATAATACAAAAAGAAAAATATTAAAAACACTGTTAGTAGAGATTCAAAGCATTATAACGATATGAAATACTTATTTTTGTCTTTAAAAATTTGGGAAAATTTATAGAATTCCGAGTTATTTTGGATCATCCCTCGTACACATAAATTCATTTTAAACCACTTCCTGGAAGTGCAGGCTTTTACATGAATTTCATTGTTGCAAGATTTTTCACTTGACTGAAATCTATTTATAGACTTGGTTGGCTTATGTTGAGCATTTTTCATGTTAGACAGTGCCCAGGCCTTTTAACTCGAAATCAGTAGGGATGACAGTTAGAGTTTCATACAGTATATTGACATATCAATCAGTCATTAAAATTCTGGTGTGAAACAGATGAAAAGCCGAGTACATCAAATATGAAATTAGTATATGGGCAGAAATGGAACTGCGTGTTACTTTCCATGCCGGCTACATCCAGGTTGAGCACATCTTGATGCAAACAATAAATATGAACGAGTGAAAATACTTGGAAAAGCTCGAGGTTTTGAAAAAATCTTCGTTTTGAAATTTTGCTGAAACTGGCCTGGGTAATGACTGGTATCGACAATTATGCCTGTTTATGTTGTTGCCTTGATTCCTGAGTGACCCAATATTTAATCTACATTGCAAATGTTCTTAAACAAGGCTTCAATAGTTTGGAATGATCCTTTGGAAATGTGTAAGCTCTATTATTTCAGTGCATGTATCTATAGTTACACATAGTACTCTGTCATTGTAAAATCACAACTAAAGTTCTAAGTCAATGGACTAACCAATATTATCATGGTTGTTCCTAATCTAAAACCTGTAAAATATGCTAATCAGAATAGCCACGCTCGAAAAACACAACATTCCTACACAGCCTAAAAGTAGAGAGGACAATCACATTACAAACTTTAATCAATTTAAATTTTGCCTTTTTATTGGAGGTTGTCTCCCTTTAATTGCTTTCTTTTTTTAATCACTTCATTATAATGGCAAATAAAATGTTTCAGTATCTAAAACTGCTTGAAATCCTAAAACTTAAGTCAGGGCTTCTAACAAAGTATAATATTTTGTGTATTCTCTTGTTAATGTATGCCTAAGATCAGAGTCAGCTGTGACTAATGAAATGGTTCTCTAGTTTTCATTATTCTCCTTCATTCATTGATGTTCATGATTTAATATGTGTCATCTTGTTTCCTAGAAGTGGTAACAGTCTCTTTCACATTGATTTGTAGAACCATAAATAAAGACAAAGCAATCAAACCATGGTTGATGTGGTCATTTGGTTCATGATGCATGACTGCCTTGAAGACAGCTTGGTTTTCTTGCCACAGTTATGGAGCTCACAGCAAAGGTACATGTAGGTAATGAATCACAGTTAGGGAGCTCACAGCAGAGGTAGACAATCTGTCAGCATGAGTTATGGTGCTTACATCACAGCCGAATAATCTCTCACAGTTGTAATGTTCGCAGCAGAGGTAGGTAATCTATCACAGCTTTAATATGTGCTCACAGTAGAGCTAGGATATATGCCACAAAATATGTGCAAAGAGCAGAGCAAAGTAATCTGTCACAGTCATAAAGCTCACAGCAGAGCTAGCTTATTTGCCACAAAATATGTGCTCACAGTAGAGCTAGGATATATGCCACAAAATATGTGAAAACAGCAGAGCTAGGTAATCTGTCACAGTCGTAAAGCTCACAGCAGAGCTAGGTTATCTGCCACAAAATATGTGCATACAGTAGATCTAGGATATATGCCACAAAATATGTGCAAGCAGCAGAGCTAGGTAATCTGTTACAGTCATAAAGCTGACAACACAGCTAGGTAATTTATCAGTTGTAAGGCTGACAGCAGGGCATGGTCATCTGTCACAGTGAGTTGTAAAGCTCACAGCAAAGCTTGGTAGTCTGTCACAATGAGCTGTAAAGCTCACAGCAAAGCTTGGTAGTCTAGTTGTAAAGCTCACAGCAAAGCTTGGTAGTCTAGTTGTAAAGCTCACAGCAGATCTTGGTAGTCTAGTTGTAAAGCTCACAGCAAAGCTTGGTAGTCTGTCTCAGTGAGTTGTAAAGCTCACAGCAGAGCTCGGTAATCTGTCACAGTTGTAAAGCTCACAGCAGAGCTTGGTAATCTGTCACAGTTGTAAAGCTCACAGCAGAGCTTGGTAATCTGTCACAGCTGTAAAGCTCACAGAAATGCTAGGTTATCTGTCACAGTTTTAAAGCTCACAGCAGCCAACTTGTTATTAGCATACATGAAACAAATTCTGAATGTGAGCTTCTAAGGTTGATTTTTAGCTAACATCGCCAGGTGTCCACTTTGTTTTATTTACTTTAATTAAAAACATGTTAGTCAAGTTCATATGGCAATCAGGCAGCATTTACTGTAGTAGGTTCATATTTAATAATAATAACATTCAATAATAGAACAATGGATTTACAAGAAACAATGAGCAGAACAAGAACAACAGTAGTTTGATCTCAGATATGGGCTTATAAAACCTGTGTAACATAACAAAACTTTTTTGTAAATATAACTTATAATTTTTAGTGAAAATATTTCTTTGACAGACATGGAGTCTTGTTATCATGGAAGGTTGAAATGGGTTGAAGAGATACATCAAGCTGATGATTTGTGGCCACCGTCTGACAGAATAGGAGGCAGGTTAGTATTGATTTGTTAGCGAGATTGTGAAGCTAATAAGAGATTATGGTTTGATGATTTTCGTCTGTGTGTCCCTCTATTAGTAAAAACTTATAACTGGTTAAAGTTTTGGGTAAAGATTTTCTGACTATTAAGCAAAACTTCCACTGCTCAGAATTGGTTCAGACTTTACACAAATGATCTTCAGTACTCAAAACATCAACACATGCACTGCCCATAACTCTTCCATAAGTATCTTCTATAGATTTGCCTATTTAAAATGCCTGTTTGAAAACAGGATGTAAAAGGGGAATACGTCGGGTATTTGACCAAGGTCCGCTCTCTTACTTAAGTAATTCTTATCCAATCTTTACCAACCTTAGTTAGAATACTTATATCCATAATATCTCATCCAAGTTTAATAATCATACAGGTTGTTCCTATCAGTCTGGAGTTATGACCCTTTTATTGTTGAAATTTCAGCAAATTAGCTGCATTCTCAACTCTCTAACTTGAGTAATACTTGTCCAATCTTCATCAAACTTGGTTAGACTGCTTTTGAACATAACATCTCGGTCAGATTTTATGAACCAGGCAGATTGCTTGATGCTTAACTAGTTGATAGTTCAGTTAAATTATCACTGTCCGCTGTAACTTAAAAAGTATTTATTCAGTCTTCACCAAATGATTCTGGGTATATGATTTCCGCCAATAAATCAATCAGGTTACTCGAGAGTTTTGTCCTATGATGGGTGTATTTTGTGGCAGCGGGTTTAGTTTCTGACTAGCTCTTGTTCAGATATGGAGCATTGTCATTAAAGAGTCATTCATTTAAACCATACACCTTCTTGACTCTGCTACTACAATCCGGCAGTTTGTACCAGGTTACTAGGTTATTCTTGCTTATTTTCTTCAATATGTGTCGGTTTTACATTTAACTACAATATTCATTTATTTAATGGAAGTTTGCTATATTTCATTTAAAAGTATCCTTAGAAAGATTTTGAAACAAAAGGGGAAAAAAGTTGAATGTCATTTTAATTTTCCGATCTGGTGCCAGTATTTTCCTTGGCAACCAGTCATGCTCATGCACACAGATAATATCCAGCATGACCAATCATATTTTATCCTGATTTCTATTTCTATTTATCGAAAAAAATAACGCGAAGTTTTGATGTATTAGTAGTTAATACGATTTTCACTGATAATAATATATGAATGATGTTCCCATTTTATGTCGGCTTGAATTTGAACTCAGAATTTGAATGTTTGGATTTTCTTTAAAAAAAAGAAATTTGAGATTTAAATAGCTGCATCAAGCAACAACAATACTATTGTAATAATTATGTTCTGTTCTTGAAAAAAATTGACCTTGCTGGCTTAGCTTATGGATAGGAAAGTTCAAAGAGCCTGGTTAGCTTATTAATTAGAACACAAGACTATAAAAAGCAACAGGTTGATAATTAGTTTTTCAGATGCCTTCCAGTTTCTTAATTGCAGACATTGTGCCTTTTATATGTCTTTCACTGCCTACCTGAAATACGCCCTTTATGAAAGGTGACAGTTTCATATATTCGTTTCAATATTATACACAAACCAGCAGAATTAAAAGCAAACCATAGCTGTTCTAAACATGAATTCTCTTTAAAGGGATTGAACCATTTCGGTCACAGTGCCTAGCCACATAACTCTGAGCACACTACATCGCCAATAAAGGATGGGTTAGTATTGCTGATATTGTGTGATATCAGTGACTGATTTAAGAGTCTATATTTCATCAACCTTGGATGTTATATCTTCTTTTAGTTGTCTTAAAAGTACTGAAGGGTGTGTTACAATATAATTCTACTACCTGGACCTAACATGTCACATATTCGGTCTAAACTTGTATCAATGAGAACTAGTAAAATAAGATGACATGTGACATTTTCTCACATACTGATCTTCATTTCATTATTTCAGTTACTCGGAAAACAATCTGCCACCTGACAGAGGATCACAAGTGTCACGTCTGTCTACACTTCTATAATTGAGCAACCTAGAGGGTCTGAAAACAAGTGTCAAATCAAATCTTCTGACTGTTTTACTCTTGATTCAAGATCAACTCAGTATACAAACTGTTTTAAATTTCATCAAACTGCGGACAGATAAATCAAACCTCTATTTAATAATTAGTTTTGTTGTATTTTCCGATACTGTCTTTTAGAATAAATGTAAGATTTATCGGAATCAACACTTTCTGTGTAGCTTTTAAGCTTTAATTTGAGATTTTTAATCTGCTTCTATTATGGATAGCTCAATACGATATTACCAACACACAGTGTAAGTTTATATTGATTGATTGATTGATTGATTGATTGATTGATTGATTGATTGATTGATTAGTGCCAGCAGTAAACTATATACTGAGCTATCATGACTGGCACCAACACGGTACTGGACTAACAAAACTATGTGACTAATGTTGATAATAGACACATTTGGCAGGGGGCCAACATGATACTGGACTAACATGATTTGTGTTTCCTTTATGGTCTTTAGTGTGATCTGGGTCTAAACTCGGATCTGGATCTACACTGGGATTTAAAGCTACTTCGAGATCTGGGTCTGCACTGGAATCTGGGTCTAAGTGGGATCTGGGATTTCACTATGAGGTCTACATTGGATCTAAGCCGACAATTTGATCTTGATCTACACTGGGATCTGGGTCTACACTGGGATCTGGGTCTACACTGGGATCTGGGTCTACACTGGGATCTGGGTCTACACTGGGATCCGGGTCTAGACAGATCATAAGGCCATAAGGTTGCGCTATTTTTTTTTCAGTTTCTTGAATATGTTTTCGGTTTATTTCATTTGCCATGGGGATTGTGAGACAATATCAGATAACCAAGAATTAAAGCAACTATTATGACATTTAAATATCTGCGAACATGGAACGCTGATCATCGTCAGTCAAGTGCTGACTATTCGTAAGGTTACGATATCTAAACTGATAGATATAAGGTCACTGTGGCAAGCACTAAGTTAGTTAGTGTTTAATAAGTGAAGTTTTAACAATTAAGAAAACCAGTTACTTAGCTAGGCTCCATTATCTTATGGTTTCTTATTTGTTAAAACTTCACTTGATAAATACTAACTGTAACTTAATTTTAAGGACCAGTTAATGTCTTCAGACCGCAATGGTTCCAGCTTTATATTAGAATCCTACTTCTGGCACAGGTATATCGGATACCTGCTGTATAGTTTGGTTTATCTTAAAGAAATTGATAAAAATCCAAAACGTTTTATGCCGTTTATTCATACATTTTATCTATAGGTAAATGGCTGCATTAATATAAATGAAGATAATTTAAAATCATATTGTTGTACACAATTCATGTTAAATCAATAATTAAACATAAAATTAATACATATACTTCAATATGTTCAATCTATATATAAATGTACATTGAATATTTTAAGAAAATATTTACTCGTTTTTTTTTCAGAGTCAGTGATGCAGAATCATTGCAACAGCAGTAACAAAGTTGTGCAACCGAGTTAGGAAACACCACAGAAAAGTTGTTGCTGTCTAAACTGTTTTGATTTGATTATAAATACTTTTAAATCAATGTTAAAATTTAACTAAATTTATAGTAATTTATAACTATTTGAGCCATAATAATATTGTGATTATGAAAAAAAAAACTGATTAATCACCTCTAAAATGTAACAGATAAACTGCTTTGAGCAACTCTTTATCAGTTGAGCAATTTAGCAGGAAATATTAAAATAATGAATGTGAAAATTTTTGTATTTCCTATTTAATTGTATAAAACGAAATCGTATGTCACGTGACTGTCTAGTTATCAAGAACGCACTGTACATTATTTCTGTATACATTTTACATGTACAATTTTACTCTGATATACTCTTAGACTAAGAAATGAAAATACTAAGTTGTGAAATATTTTTTTTATAAACAATCAATAATTATATACATGTAGGTGAATGAGAAATATATAAAACTATTCATCATTGTTCAAACTGAATTATGTTGTTTAATGATTTGAAGATTAATTATTTCATTATATATTTATTTATTACTTTCTTATTTAATAATATGTTGTTCTGACTGTGTAGTTTTAGAAAATGCACAAATGAACTTATTTTTTCTATTCAATTTCTAATATTTTTGAAAATCTTTTTTTTTCTAAACATGTAAATCACATGTACGTACATGTATATAAATGAGAAATGTGTAAAGTTCTTAAATAGCAATTAGTTTATTACACACCGTGTCGTTGTATGTTGTTTTTAAATATTGTAAATTAAAAGTATATCAAATATGGTTTGCTATTTTTATTTCACAGTCTTGTTTTTCAGAGTCAGTGATGCACCCCCCAGTCGATACTTAAATCTGGTAATAGTGATAATGTCGGCGTTGTCTTGATCACGTTCACAATCGTCCTCCATTCCTCCTCGGATGGTCCCACACAATAACTCCACCGTGACCGGATGTTGCAGCTGGCCGACACTGAGCAACAGTTCTCTCCACTCCTGGGATGTCATTGTAATCAACGAGAGTTTAACGGTGATACTCCGTGGTAGCTGACCGATACTGACGAAAAGTCCCTGCCACGCAGCAGACGACATTGTTACGTAGGATAGCTCCACACGTTCTAGATGAGTCATTTCAGGTGATACACGCGGTATGACGTCACCCATATCGATCCCCCAAGCTTGAGATGCTGTAGCTGAGTTAATGTAGGAATGGTTTGTATCATCTCCTGGCAGGATGTCATCCTGTATAACGTTAATGATGATAGGACCGGTGCTGCACGTAGATCTTGCCACAATGTGGCGCTGGCTCTGGCTGTCATCTTCTCCCATGGCCAGAACTCGAGCTTCTCCAGACATGCTGGATTCACGTGTAGCTCTCTACATGGTACGATATAAAGATGCAGCATCTTCAGCTCGTTGAGACGATGTAGGTCCAAGGTGACGTCACAATCACGGTACTGACCCCTGTGGTCCGAGCAGTCTATCCCCTCCAGCTTGAGCTGTGTCAGTGTTGTGGTCTGGCTGATATAAGCATAGAGACATTTAAGGTTACTGTGAGTCATGTGAACGTTATCAAGATACAATGATTGTAAGCATGTCAGTCCTGTGAGCGCCGTTATACTGATATCGGACAGAGAGATACCATATCCTAGTGATAGTGTCAGACATTTCAATGTACGGGCTGATTCAGTGAGGATGTCAGCCAGCCATACTGGTTCCTTGTCACAGTCTTCTACTCTCAATGTCTCCAGGGAGGTGAACACACCAGGATCCAGCGACTGCATGAACGCTGTTATCTGATCTGGATCTGATAGTTGTAGCGATTTCACGTTACCTTTATTAAAGTTGATAATGATTTTCAAAGCTTGTTAAATCTTCTTCTGTTAGGATGTAATCGTGAAGATGGATGGAACAACTATCATTTCCATTTCTCACACTTTCTTGCAAACACTGGACCTGCATGGACTGGTAAGATTTCATTGTTCTCCTAGCGTCATAATAAACCGGGTCATAATATCCATGTATGTTCTATATCGACGCGTTACATCGTCAAGGTCAACGATCGTCTGCAGCTCACCGGAAATACATGTATATACTTCCGGATTAATACCGCATACAAAAACAAATACATTGGACATTTCTAATATGCCTGAAAGAGATGAACAAACATTAAGAATGGTTGATTTTACAGATTCGTTTTGCCATTCAGACGTTATATAAATAGCGGAGAAGAATTCTTGTACAGACTTGTGCTGAAAGAAAACATGATATCGTTTTACTGCGATTATGCTGCTGTCCTTGGTTTGACACAACAGTCCAACTTTTAAACAGAACTCGATTTCTTGTTTGGTCATGAACTGTTTGGCATATTTTCTATCAAATATCAAAGATGATTCTTTTTTCTCGCTAAATAAAGGCACAAAATGCTAATTTCCCGAGCTTCATAATCGGGTTGAAATAAAGGTTACATTTCTTGTTCTGTTTCAAACAATTTGGGACTGCAGCATTATCGTTTGTCTGTACATGTATATCCGGTAAATCTTTTTTCTTCAGGCCACGTTTAAGTGTAAATTCAGTAATGTTACTGTAAATTTCACATTTTGATTTACCAATGGGAAGACCACCAAAGAACAAACACATAAGCTGAAGCAGAATGTACGGAATGTAAATAATATTCCCGATTTGAACTTTCTTGACTTCTTTATCGAAATCTGCAATGTTTTTCCCTGCTAAGTTCAAGTTTCTTTCATTTAGTATTCCGAGCGCATTTTTCTCGAGCTCAGTGCGTGTTTCGTCATCAAGCATGGATATTTCCACGCGTCGATCTATATCTTTAGGCGACAGTCCTACAGTTCCAATCTTCCAGTCTCTGGTTGTTGTTAACACCGTGCAGCTGTCCGGGTGATTGTTGTGCGGTACCTCGGGTTTTCTTGGACAGCGAGCTGGATGAGACCATTCATCAAGGCCGTCCAAGATGACTAAGCATTTCTTTTCGTGCAAAATTCTTTCTATGAACTCCTTTTTGTACTGAGATTTACGAGACATACAGGCTGACAACATGTTCATAATCAAGTCATCGAGATTACATGTGGGTTCACTTTGATAATCCCTTAAATGTAGCAGGAACAGAAGGTCAAAGTATTTCATCGCAGCTAACTCCTCACCTTTATAGTTCTCTGTCAGTGACGTCATAGGTGAGTGACTTTGGCACCAGGTCATGGTAAGCTTTTGTGACAGCGAGGTTTTTCCGAATCCAGCGTTCGCCGTAATGTATATCTTTCTATATCGAACATCGCCATTGAGAAATAGTCCACTAACTCTAATTTCCTGCTTTTCTTGTCCATCATTTTCCGATGTTTTACCTCCCTTTTGTCTATTATTGCTCGGTTTGAAATACGAGTCTTTATAAGCCCTCATGGGAGGTAAGACATATAAATCTTCAATAGGAACATTATGTTCATCAACCAGAGGGGATGCCGGTATCATTGACTCGTTCTCCCGATAGTAAGTGATGATGTCTTCTTTAAGATCTGTAAAACAAAGCATTGACTGTTTTATCATTTAATTTCGCTGGGAAGTAAAAATTGCACGGAGGTTAATTTTGTATTATCCTTTTTATTTCTATACCACACTATTCAATTATTTGAATTCGTGCATTTGACCGAACATGAAATACACAAAAATTAAACCCATTCGAAATCAAGATACCACGCTATGCAAAATTCTGCCGGATGTAGACTACATTTTGAAGCCGATTAAAGTACTACACCAACCAGCATAGCCTGATGTCATCAGATTTGACCACACAACTTTTCTCTCTCTCTTCCCCCCCCCCCCACCGCCTTTCCCCTGCCTCACCGCCCCCAAATTGTAGTGTGATTGGTTGTGGACTACAGGAATGATACGATGCATAATTTTCGCGGGCGAGTCTCAGAGTATGAACGCCGTTTAGTTGGCTAATACAAACGCATTACTCTGACATTTAATACTTGTTGTCATCATAACAAAATGATATGCCATATGTGCACACTTCTGTCCAGCATCCTAACAGTTACTGTACGTATTACATTTGAGACTGATTAACTGCGAGTTCTTAGTTAAGGGTGGAAAATCGCTCTTTTTTCTATTAAGATAAACATTGCTTAAATAGTTCAGAATCAACTAAAAAAGTCAAATCGGTGTCACTTGTCTACCAAAATTCACAGAATTGACGAAAGATTTCAGTTAAAAACTTTTGAATTTCCTTATTGGGTAGCGCATCCTGGTTATCTACTTATTACTTTGTCCAAAATCATCCGCCTCGCTACATGTATCACGTTTTAGCTATGGTGACGTATACTATGTGTATTACAAGAATATTTTATAGCTTCTTGCAGAGTTGTTTATTTTTTTAAATAAAAGTTCATTTTCTCTTATTAAAATTATTCGGGCTATATTATAGCTAACATGACTATTCAGAGTCAAAATATCCGGTAAACAGTACTGTTATGTCATTTTATTTCGCGTGGTTTAATTTTTGCCTATTTCGCGCTAATGCAAGTGCGTGAAATCAAACAACAGCGAAATCAAGCCGTAAAATATGATCTTAATTTATGAAATTAATTCAACTGCTCGGATGTATGTGATAAAAAAAACGAGATACGAGGTAACGAAAGTACGATGCTGGTAGGTACTCGCATCCTACTTTCGCGACCTCGAATAGTTGTTTTTGTGTTCACGCCATCGTGTTTTCTCAGGAAAGCGAGATCATGAAAACGCGAAAACACGATGAGAGATCGCAAAAGTACGAGGCGAGGGCGCTATATCAAAATAGAGATTTTGTTTTTGAAACGCTCGGCGAAAGACCGCATTTGGAGCGGAATATGCCGAAACAGTACAGACTTTCCTCTCTTAAAGCAAGTTTCCCCCATTCAACATGTTCTACAACACACGCTGCATCTCGCTAAGATTCTTATAAGACGGAGAATTGTTAAGATGTATGAAAGTCTGTTGAATCTATAAAACAGAATTTAACCGACATAATATTAGACTACTTTTTACATAATTATGTGTTAATATCCGTGGGTATCGCCTATCGTAACGTGCTTTTTGCAACGGTGTAGAGATGTAGGCTGTATCACTTTTTACTTTGGAGCGATATTACACAACCTATCATTGACATCAATTTGCATACTGTGGTATCATTTAATTCTGCGGGGATGAAATTTCGTACAAAAAGACATAAATGACATTTTCGCTCGGGCAAAAATTCGCGCAATTGTATTATTCTAATAAGACTAAATATTCAAGGCTTTGCTTTCGCGCTCTTGTCAATGCGCGGAATACGCCAAAATTAAACCATCGCGAAATAAAATGATACCACAGTAGTTGCGCTCTTTGCCGAGCAAGAAAGAATAAAACACTGAGATACCGTACATGCCTTGAATTGTGTGTAGCATTTCCATGGTTTGCACAGATATATCGTAAAGAACTATTAACCAATGTTCTAACCACACCAATAATTTTTTTTTTAATTTCTCAGCGTGGATTCGGAGTATACTCTTCAAACTTGGAACATAATAGGATGGATCATTTTCACTTCTGTTTACGAAATAATCATAAAATTGTCTACACCCGTTTGGATACCACAGACAATAAATAAAGGTAGGGGTAAAAACAAAAGTCACACACTTTTCAGAAGCGGGTAAAGTCTCTGTTAACGTAAAAGTTCGATTCTTACGAAATGTTAAACAAATCTATGCAATTATGTAATTGCTTAGCTGTTACACAGAAGATGGTTCAGCAGTTTGAGTCGGTTTCAGTTTATCCTCGTAACAAAAGCTGGTCAGGATCGATTTTGTGACTTTTGTTTTTAGACTCACCTCGACCAAATGTCCTTGGTGTATGAACGCACCGCGGGATTTTAATGGCAATTTTGTAAAAAGATGTAAAAATGATGCATCTTAATGTGTTTTAAATTTGAACAGTGTATTCCAATTCGATGCGGAGAAATTAATATTTCATGATCGGTGTTAGATTATTAGTTAAGTGTAGATAAAATATTTAAAAAATTAAACCGATTTAAAGGCGGTATTCAAAGATCGGCATTTACTGAAATTGTATCTCAAGATCATCAAACATTGACCGGAGAGGCTATTATCAAATATTTAGCTTTTGATTGATTGAAAATAAAACGAGGCTCTAAATGAACCAATCAAAAGGCTGAGTTTTGAGAACGATGTCCAAACTTAGTTTACTACGATGACATTTGGCCAGCCATTCCCTACCCAGGATGCTGTACATTTGCTTATTTCGACAAAATTAAGAAAGCAACATTTTAATGTTATAACTGTACGACATTATAAACTGCTTTTTCCTTTACTTATTAAATTACTCATAACGTGTTAAGTCTTTTTGGGGCAATTTGAAAGAAAGAAGTCGCTGTTTTAACAGTTTAAAGTGGTTTCAGAGAGGGCTGGTCAAGTACATGTAGCGGTGTATGATTTGTATGATCTTGATCTCAAACTTGCAACATTTAATGTTCTTGCACAAAATTATCTGAATAATAAATTCATATATTAATATGTTTACATGTGTGTAGATTAAAGACAGTTTACTTATTTAAACTATTTAATACGAAAACATGTTTTTCAAGCATTATACAAATCTGTATTTTTAATATATACAATATGTACTATACTTTCACGATAATGTAATACTGACGTCACTTTGCTATAACGTCACTAATCTCTGTAGTCGCCCCGAACATGCTGAATGAACATCGTATGCAAACACTACGGAACCACAGGTGCTTGGAAGACGGACCCCGTCTGGCCGCCCCCCCCCCCCCAAAAAAAAAAATAAATTAGGGTCTACACAGGGTCTATACTACATAAACTCATCTTTTTTGTTTTGTTTTGATAGATTGGGATCGATATCAGTCTATCCATACCGAATTTAATACAAAAGAGTTTGGTTACAATGCAGGTACATGTATATGAGCGAATTCTGATTGGACGAGCGATAATGAAGTAGTAATTTTGATTGGACGAGTATTTAAAAATTTGATCGAACCGCTGCAAGAATATGTGACGCGATAGACTGCGTCCAATCAGAATTCACGCATATCATTCTTTGTAACCAAAGTCTTTACCTCGGACATATTTGTTAGTATGGCATCGGCATAATGAAAAAATGGATGAAATGTTCTTAATTTCCGAGCCAGTGCTCGGCGAAATTCAACAGAGGAATAATTAAATTTTCGATCGATACCCGATTTGATAAGGTTAGTGCAATATTTGTTTCGATGCTGATTTTTAAAAACTGTGTTTACATTATGGCTTGAAAAATAGGATCGGGGTTATTTACCTTCTCGATATAGTCGGGACACGAATTTTCAGAGAACTTGGTATTTGATAGTAAATTCGGTATGGATAGACTGATATCGATCCCAATCTATCAAAACAAAACAAAAAAGATGAGTTTATGTAGTATAGACCCTGTGTAGACCCTATTTTTTTTTTGGGGGGGGGGGGGCGGCCAGTTTGGAGAAAACGGGGTCCGTCTTCCAAGCACCTGTGTACGGAACTGGAGATGTCATTAAATATTCGCAATTATGTCATAATTCATTCGATTTTATTTCGGAATACATTTATTTGCATGTAATTCTATGACATTTATTATCCCTGAACAGTTCTTATTTAAAATAGGAAAAGAAATCATAAAATGAAAAAGAAAAACAACAGCTGCAGCAACGTGTTAGTAATTTGCGAAATTCTGATAGTGTGAAAAATGTCGGGTTAATGTGATTTAAGTATTTCCTGTGAATTTCTAATCGAAAATAATTTGTAATAAAATTATTAATGAAAAATCGATCTGTTTACATAAATTCATGATGTCACTGGTCAACTCAAAATAGCAGCCAGTGCTCAGTTTTCCGCAAGCATTATTGATTATCAAAAACATGTATCGTCGAAATCTGGAACGTAAGAATTTAATAGAAAGTCTTATTTACCTAATTTTCCTCCACCATGTCGTCAAAAATGAATACAGTTCAATCACAATGATACACATATTTATTCACAACATAAATACATTTTTAAACTACCTTTTGGTTTGAATGATAAACTGTCGTCATTTTCTGTACATTTTAAAATATGAATTATGTGCGTTCATTTGAAACACGGGATTTGTCTAACGTGCATAGGGCCTACATTACTTTTCAGGTAAACATATCGTCTTATGCGCATTAACCAGGTCTGACAAATTTCGAGAAAGTTTTGAGACAATTTTCCGGTACAAAGTATCTAACCATTTAACATTTCGAGACCGGTTTCTGATCTGATGCAACTAACCAATCACAAGCTGGGGTTTCGAAACTGGTCTCCGATTTGGAACAACTAACCAATTACAAGCTAGATTTTCGAGACTGGTTTCCGATTTGAAACAACTAAACATTTACAAGCTAGAGTTTCAAGACTGGTTTCCGATTTGGAACAACTAACCAATTACAAGCTAGAATTTCGAGACTGGTTTCTGATTTGGAACAACTAACCAATTATAAGCAAGAGTTTCTAGACTGCTTTCCGATTTCGAACAACTACATGTAACTACATGTAATTACAAGCTTGTGTTTTGAAACTGGTCTCCGATTTGGAACAACTAACCAATTACAAGCTTGTGTTTTGAAACTGGTCTCCGATTTGGAACAACTAACCAATTACAAGCTTGATTTTCGAGACTGGTTTCCGATTTGGAACAACTGAGCAATCATAAGCTAAAGTTTTGAGATCGGCATCTGATCTGAAGCAACTGACCAATCACAACCTGAAGTTTTGAGATCGGTATCTGATCTGAAGCAGCTAACCAATCACAAGCTGAAGTTTTGAGATCGGTATCTGATCTGAAGCAACTGACCAATCACAACCTGAAGTTTTCAGATCGGCATCTGATCTGAAGCAGCTAACCAATCACAAACAGAAGTTTTGAGATCGGTATCTGATCTGAAGCAGCTAACCAATCACAAGCTGAAGTTTTGAGATCGGTATCTGATCTGAAGTAACTAACCAATCACAAGCTGATGTTTGAGATCGGTATCTGATCTGAAGCAACTAACCTATCACAAGCTGAAGTTTTGAGATCGGTATCTGATCTGAAGCAACTAACCTATCACAAGCTGAAGTTTTGAGATCGGTATCTGATCTGAAGCAACTAACCAATCACAACCTGAAGTTTCAAGATCGGTATCTGATCTGAAGCAACTGACCAATCACAACCTAAAGTTTTCAAGATCGGTATCTGATCTGAAGCAACTATCCAATCACCTGCTGAAGTTTGAGATCGGTATCTGATCTGAAGCAACTAACCTATCACAAGCTGAAGTTTTGAGATCGGTATATCTGATCTGAAGCAGCTAACCAATCACAAGCTGAAGTTTCAGATCGGTATCTGATCTGAAGCAACTGACCAATCACAACCTGAAGTTTCGAGATCGGTATCTGATCTGAAGCAACTAACCAATCACAACCTGAAGTTTTGAGATCGGTATCTGATCTGAAGCAACTATCCAATCACCTGCTGAAGTTTGAGATCGGTATCTGATCTGAAGTAACTAACCAATCACAAGCTGAAGTTTGAGATCGGTATCTGATCTGAAGCAACTAACCTATCACAAGCTGAAGTTTTGAGATCGGTATCTGATCTGAAGCAACTAACCAATCACAAGCTGAAGTTTGAGATCGGTATCTGATCTGAAGCAACTAACCTATCACAAGCTAAAGTTTCAAGATCGGTATCTGATCTGAAGCAACTAACCTATCACAAGCTGAAGTTTGAGATCGGTATCTGATCTGAAGTAACTAACCAATCACAAGCTGAAGTTTGAGATCGGTATCTGATCTGAAGCAACTAACCTATCACAAGCTGAAGTTTTGAGATCGGTATCTGATCTGAAGCAACTAACCTATCACAAGCTGAAGTTTTGAGATCGGCATCTGATCTGAAGCAACTAACCAATCACAAGCTGAAGTTTGAGATCGGTATCTGATCTGAAGCAACTAACTTATCACAAGCTTAAGTTTTGAGATCGGCATCTGATCTGAAGTAACTAACCAATCACAAGCTGATGTTTGAGATCGGTATCTGATCTGAAGTAACTAACCTATCACAAGCTGAAGTCTGAGATCGGTATCTGATCTGAAGTAACTAACCAATCACAAGCTGATGTTTGAGATCGGTTTCTGATCTGAAGCAACTAACCAATCACAAGCTGATGTTTGAGATCGGTATCTGATCTGAAGCAACTAACCTATCACAAGCTGAAGTTTTGAGATCGGTATCTGATCTGAAGTAACTAACCAATCACAAGCTGATGTTTGAGATCAGTATCTGATCTGAAGCAACTAACCTATCACAAGCTGAAGTTTTGAGATCGGTATCTGATCTGAAGCAACTTACCAATCACAAGCTGAAGTTTTGAGATCGGTATCTGATCTGAAGCAACTAACCAATCACAAATTGATGTTTGAGATCGGTATCTGATCTGAAGCAACTAACCAATCACAAGCTTAAGTTTGAGATCGGTATCTGATCTGAAGTAACTAACCAATCACAAGCTGATGTTTGAGATCGGTATCTGATCTGAAGCAACTAACCTATCACAAGCTGAAGTTTTGAGATCGGTATCTGATCTGAAGAAACTAACCAATCACAAGCTGAAGTTTGAGATCGGTATCTGATCTGAAGCAACTAACCTATCACAAGCTGAAGTTTTGAGATCGGTATCTGATCTGAAGCAACTAACCAATCACAAGCTGAAGTTTGAGATCGGTATCTGATCTGAAGCAACTAACCAATCACAAGCTGAAGTTTTGAGATCGGTATCTGATCTGAAGCAACTAACCTATCACAAGCTGAAGTTTTGAGATCGGTATCTGATCTGAAGCAACTAACCAATCACAAGCTGAAGTTTGAGATCGGTATCTGATCTGAAGCAACTAACCAATCACAAGCTGAAGTTTGAGATCGGTATCTGATCTGAAGCAACTAACCAATCACAAGCTGAAGTTTGAGATCGGTATCTGATCTGAAGCAACTAACCTATCACAAGCTGAAGTTTTGAGATCGGTATCTGATCTGAAGCAACTAACCAATCACAAGCTGAAGTTTTGAGATCGGTATCTGATCTGAAGCAACTAACCAATCACAAGCTGAAGTTTGAGATCGGTATCTGATCTGAAGCAACTAACCAATCACAAGCTGAAGTTTTGAGATCGGTATCTGATCTGAAGCAACTAACCTATCACAAGCTGAAGTTTGAGATCGGTATCTGATCTGAAGTAACTAACCAATCACAAGCTGAAGTTTGAGATCGGTATCTGATCTGAAGCAACTAACCTATCACAAGCTGAAGTTTTGAGATCGGTATCTGATCTGAAGCAACTAACCTATCACAAGCTGAAGTTTTGAGATCGGTATCTGATCTGAAGCAACTAACCAATCACAAGCTGAAGTTTGAGATCGGTATCTGATCTGAAGCAACTAACCTATCACAAGCTGAAGTTTTGAGATCGGTATCTGATCTGAAGCAACTAACCTATCACAAGCTGATGTTTGAGATCGGTATCTGATCTGAAGTAACTAACCAATCACAAGCTGAAGTCTGAGATCGGTATCTGATCTGAAGCAACTAACCAATCACAAGCTGAAGTTTTGAGATCGGTATCTGATCTGAAGCAACTAACCAATCACAAGCTGATGTTTGAGATCGGTATCTGATCTGAAGCAACTAACCCATCACAAGCTGAAGTTTGAGATCGGTATCTGATCTGAAGTAACTAACCAATCACAAGCTGATGTTTGAGATCAGTATCTGATCTGAAGCAACTAACCTATCACAAGCTGAAGTTTTGAGATCGGTATCTGATCTGAAGCAACTTACCAATCACAAGCTGAAGTTTTGAGATAGGTATCTGATCTGAAGCAACTAACCAGTCACAAATTGATGTTTGAGATCGGTATCTGATCTGAAGCAACTAACCTATCACAAGCTGAAGTTTGAGATCGGTATCTGATCTGAAGTAACTAACCAATCACAAGCTGATGTTTGAGATCGGTATCTGATCTGAAGCAACTAACCTATCACGAGCTGAAGTTTTGAGATCGGTATCTGATCTGAAGCAACTAACCTATCACAAGCTGAAGTTTGAGATCGGTATCTGATCTGAAGCAACTAACCTATCACAAGCTGAAGTTTTGAGATCGGTATATCTGATCTGAAGCAGCTAACCAATCACAAGCTGAAGTTTGAGATCGGTATCTGATCTGAAGCAACTAACCTATCACAAGCTGAAGTTTTGAGATCGGTATCTGATCTGAAGCAACTAACCTATCACAAGCTGAAGTTTGAGATCGGTATCTGATCTGAAGCAACTAACCTATCACAAGCTGAAGTTTTGAGATCGGTATCTGATCTGAAGCAACTAACCAATCACAAGCTGAAGTTTTGAGATCGGTATCTGATCTGAAGCAACTAACCTATCACAAGCTGAAGTTTTGAGATCGGTATCTGATCTGAAGTAACTAACCAATCACAAGCTGATGTTTGAGATCGGTATCTGATCTGAAGCAACTAACCAATCACAAGCTGAAGTTTTGAGATCGGTATCTGATCTGAAGCAACTAACCTATCACAAGCTGAAGTTTTGAGATCGGTATCTGATCTGAAGCAACTAACCATTCACAAGCTGAAGTTTGAGATCGGTATCTGATCTGAAGCAACTAACCTATCACAAGCTGAAGTTTTGAGATCGGTATCTGATCTGAAGCAACTTACCAATCACAAGCTGAAGATTGAGATCGGTATCTGATCTGAAGCAACTAACCTATCACAAGCTGAAGTTTTGAGATCGGTATCTGATCTGAAGTAACTAACCAATCACAAGCTGAAGTTTTCATGATCGGTATCTGATCTGAAGCAACTAACCTATCACAAGCTGAAGTTTGAGATCGGTATCTGATCTGAAGCAACTAACCTATCACAAGCTGAAGTTTGAGATCGGAATCTGATCTGAAGCAACTAACCTATCACAAGCTGAAGTTTTGAGATCGGTATCTGATCTGAAGCAACTAACCTATCACAAGCTGAAGTTTTGAGATCGGTTTCTGATCTGAAGCAACTAACCTATCACAAGCTGAAGTTTGAGATCGGTATCTGATCTGAAGCATCTAACCAATCACAAGCTGAAGTTTTGGGATCGGTATCTGATCTGAAGCAACTAACCAATCACAAGCTGAAGTTTTGAGATCGGTATCTGATCTGAAGCAACTAACCTATCACAAGCTGAAGTTTGAGATCGGAATCAGATCTGAAGCAACTAACCAATCACAAGCTGATGTTTGAGATCGGTATCTGATCTGAAGCAACTAACCTATCACAAGCTGAAGTTTGAAATCGGAATCTGATTTGAAGCAACTAATCAATCACAAGATGAAGAACATATATTGACACTCTGAATTAAAGCTACTAATCAATTACAGGCTGGAGTTTCGAGACTGGTATTTACGCTGTGTTTTTTTTTCATGATAAAATATCAAAATCATGTTGTATTCAATAGTTACTATTAAAATAACAAAAACACATAGTACGTAATATACTTTTGGCACGGACCTATGAACGATCGAACGGATAAATAGATGGGTTAATAAAAGCAATTTGCCAGGACAAAGAAATTTCCTCATTAAAGTGATTTGTGTTCCTTTTCAAATTTATTGATCACACGTCTGCGAAGAACACAAAGGCTGCTGTTATCAAGATATTAGTTATTATTTGTGTTAGTCACATGGAGTTTGAGACGGAGTATGCCCTGTTTTAGTTTTGTGCTCGAATTAAATAAGTTTGACATTAATGAAATACTTCACTGGACATTGTATAATTATTTAACATTAAAAGAATTTGTTTCATAAAATTGTATCTTTCCCCCGTAACTCAGTATTTATTGATTACTTTTACACTATTGACCTAGTATTATCATTTAAACGGCCCCAACTGTTTCATGACAGAAATATGGCCATTTTCTTAACTAACATCAAAATGACCTTGTACAGTGTATTAAACATTTTATTATTTCATACCGTGAAGACAACGTTGCGTTGCCTCAGTGCGGCTACGTTGCTTTAATCCTTAAAATGGTGCAGTTAAATGTTTTTTTGTTTTTTTTAATTTTACTAATTATAATCAACACTATCATTTAACTTCTTTTACGAAATGCAATATAGCGATCGTCATTTCTGCCTGGTTTTATTTAAAACGGTCTAACCGCCAAATACATGATTGTGCAGTAAATACAGTCCGAACACAATTAATTTTCACGTCACGAGCAATGTGCAAAAAGGTAGGGTGAAACGATACATCCACCTCACGATACGATAAATATCGCGATACACATTTGCGATACGATTCTTTTCCATACGGTAAAACTGCCATCAGGAAAGATCACTGAAGATTATTTCCTTATTCTTTATACTTTATTTTAAAACATTACACAAGCTTCAATATATTGAATATCAGCTATCAGCTGTTTGATTAACTGAAGAATAAACTTATTGACTTGACAATAATAAATCCAACAAATTACAAAAAATAAACTGAAATAAACTCAACAAGGAAGCTACATCAAATACTGTCTGATAGCTATCAACCTATCATCTGCTATCACAAGAAACTAACCTGTTACACCTCTACAAATAAGAACAAATGCCACTTAACTATCTGCATTCATGCTGGGGCTGATATATATCGACCGGTACTTTCAAGCGGAACTACATTTTAGATGCTGCCTGGTCTCTGGTCCAGTTTGGTTGCAACATTAACCAGGGAAGTATCTAGCCGTCATTGAGAAGTGGATTCATAATTGTGTTAGGGCATGCCGCTCAATGAAAATTCTGAAAACAGTGGTGCAGTTTGGTGTATTTTGAAGCGTTCTGAAGAGAATCATGTGTATTCAGCCTGTACACGTGCTATTTCAGCAGACAATTATGTGTGACTGGACAGATGAATATTTAACATGTTCTTCGAAATTTCTTTGATTTCCTAGTGATCTTTTTCAAGATCTGCCACTCTCAGTTCATTATTTATTAATAATCAAAGCACTGAAAGTACTGATGGGTGACGTTTTAGAGTGATAGTCATAATGATTTTGTGGAGTTTCCTATTTGAGGAGTTTGGATGGCAGAGCAAAAGTTTGTGTGTCTGGCTTCTGCTTTATCAAGTTTTTATCTACCACGGGCATTCGGGTAGATGCTAATATCCAAGACTGAGTTGGGGCGAAAATTTCGAGTACGAATAAATTTGAACGTTTTATACGATAAATATGCGCAAGATTTGTAATAATCGATACATTTTATGAAAATTATTATATATTTTAACTGAAATTTGTCAAGATATTGTATAGTAAGAAACTTTCGAAGGAATATTCTTCAATAATATATCACGTTTCGTACATTACGTTTTGATTGGACGGGGAAACGTACAAATTTTTCTCCAAATTACATGGTTATTTCAGCGCATGTTAAAATTTTTATAAAATAAACAAAGTACAACCACTTACCGATTGATAAACACCACTGTATAGTTTAAGCAGGTTTTGTATTCGATAATTTGCCGATTAAACGATACATGTATTGAATTTAGGGTGTTACTAATTACCCCAGGACACCCCACACCACCGCAAGACACCCCACACTAACAATAAATAATCGAAAGATCCCATGAGATATCAGACAAACCCTTGTATGACTCACATGTTAACTTTTGGATGCACCGGATGTAATGTTCTAACAACTACCAGTGTTTGTATATATAAGCTTTATTACTATGCTGCTATAGCCAAGTCTACTATCAAAATGATTAATAAAACAGATATGAGAGAGAGTTTATAATACAATGATGATAAACCACAGGGACTTCACGAACCACATCATAATGTCCTCGATCAGAGGCGGGAGGGTCAAACAACAACAACAACCACAGGGACTTATGTTTAACAGCTAGATACTTCAATCTCTCCTTTTCTTCAGTTTGATTTTACATTTTCAAACAAATTCAAAATCAAATAAAATATTTTTTAAGAATACTGAAGTATGTCTAATGTCAATGTCCTCTGCAAAAATTTCATTCATAAAATGATAATTTTCTCAAGAGCGCTAAGGTATTCAAGATAGCAAAAGCAATTAAGCAAGTTTACAATGACATGATACAGTTCACCACTTGTGAGTTTTTATCTGTGCGAAAGCTGCTATTCCCAAAACTTAAAACTATTAGAGAGATAAATGTCCGTTATTAACAACATTTTTCCAAGATAATCCGTACTGTTCTGAAACTTTAATCTGGAAATTTTATCACAAAAATTCCACAAAAATGTGTGTTCAGATTACAGGACAATCGAGCTGCGCCGTCTACCGTCTCATAAACTCAGTGAACCTACTGGAGGTAAAATGATCGGATTTCACATTTGGTACCGCGTTCATTAGCACGAAGTAGATAGAGAGCGAGGTACCATCGAGAAATTCACATATACTGTAGCATTGGGTGACGTGACGTCACCCAAAAATGTCAGCTTCCTTTCAAAAATCGATAAGATACTAGTAATAGGCGTACACGATTGAACTATTAAAAATGTTCCTTCTGAAATCCTATATCTACATGTCATTAAAGGGTTGTCTTTTGACCCCTTTTTAAGCAAGTTGGATTTTTTTTCAAAATGGGCGCGACATTCGAATTCTTTATGAAGACGATTACATTGAAACATATTATTAGTAAACGAAACAAATACTGAGACAGCTTATTCGATAATACTTCTTATTGATATACAATTGCTTTACAAGGAATTTATAACAAATTACAAGAAATCAATTATGTTTAGCACCTCCGCCATTTTGGTCTTTTCTCCTGATACTATTATCGAGCCTTCCGTCTTTCGAGGAAAAGGCTCAGACAGTATAACAGAAAACGTTTTAAACCGCTGCTGCCAGACAATTTGCAAAACAAGTAATATATGCATATCAGGAATCCCCACATTCACAAAACACATCCTCCCCACACAGCGAAAAAGAAGCGAGGAAGAGAGAGAGAGAGAAAGAGAGAGAGAGCATGTTTTTAAGCATGCCAATTTAAATAGGACGCCACAGACAAAGACAAAATTACACCAGAGATCTATAACAGCTCAGCAGTCCCAAAAGTGATGGAAAAGCGTTACTTTGAAGTGTCCTTTACGTCACAGATCTGTGACAACTCATTCTCTACAGGGGAAATACAACTGCATTCCTTGCACGTGTCATTTACATTACAGGTTCATTCATTACAACATGACGAGGTTTCTGGCGTATGTGTGACAACTCAGTCCTACATTATATACTCAACAAAAAAAGAAACCTGACACTGTAACTTTGAATAAGTATGAGGTGCATATTCAAAATCTATATATTTGTGCACCATCCAAAAGAAAATAACCACTGAATCACTTGTTTCATGCACCAAAAATATCAAAATGCATAATTAAGTTCAAAACATGCACAATTTTTATTACATACCACAATTCAATTAGCTTTAAATCTGATTCCAGGAAAATACACCAAATATAAAATGTCAGGTTTCTATTTTTGTTGAGTATATTTATTAAACCTTAGTTTGTTATCTGAATTGGTTTACTAATAAATCTATAAATCAATTTGTCGGCATATCGATGATCTTATCAGCCGTTCCGTCTAACGGACACTCGTAGAGTACTTCAGTATTTCACTTATTTGTCTGTCAGTTCTTTGAGATGTTCTGCTGTTAATCTGATCTCGGACATGAAAAATGTTTGCGTAAGCATTTATGCTTCTCTAATAGTCTTTGTTGCACAATTTTTAAGAGTTAAAGATATTTGTTTAAAAATAATTCGTAATATTTGAAAGTGTGTTAATTTTAATAATGAAAACAAATTTCGTTGCTAGTTACTTTGTTCACCACGTACATGGTAATTACAGTTACTCGTCGAAAACCATAAGGTCCACAACAACAACTGCAGTTATTGGCCTAGAACCATGGTCCACAATAGCATCTACAGTTATTGGCCGAGAACCGTGGTCTGGAACAACAACAATTACAACTACTACGACAGTTACTGGCCGAGAAAATGGTCCACAACTACAACAACTACAGTTACTGGCCGAAAACCCTGGACCACAACTAAGTCAACAACAACTACAGTTACTGGCCGAAAACCCTGGTCCACAACTAAGTCAACAACAACTACAGTTACTGGACGAGAACCATGATTCAGAACAAAAAACAAACTACAGTTACTGAACATTTACAAATCCATTAACTGGCCGAGAGCCATGGTTCACGAACAAAACGGGAGATCGCCCAAGAACCACGAGAAGTGACCCTTAAGAACTGTATCTTTAGTTTAATGGTCGGCAATTTCAAGGTAAGTATGTGAGATAAGCTCTAGGATAAAAACATTTTTGGGACAAGATATTATTTTGAAAATTTTTCAATATGAGTCGATTTATAAATTATACATAAATATTGCAGTAAATTGTATGGTATGATAATCATTTAATTGCCGCTTAATCAAAAAGTTCTAAATTCTTTGTATTTTTTTTAATTTAAAGCATTGGTAATATGTTTGAAATATTTTTTTGCGAAAACCATAAACCATTTTACCAAAACAAAAATATTCTTTATTCAGAGAAGAAGTCACTCCATTTTTGCCCGCCAAACACCCCAACTTTCTGGATCCGCCACACCAACTTGACGTAACTTATTGCCGATTTAAAGGATAAGACCTGTAGCACATTTCTTTTCAAACAGTAGTGACTAAAATTTACTTTGTAAAAATCCGAAAAACTTTTTACAACAACAACAACAAACTTTTATTAGCAAATCGACATAACACACGTCTTTGGCTAATGCATAGTTAAACGATTTTACAAACATAATTTATGCGCAACACACATATATAAACTAATAGATAGATATGGTATCACTTTACAAGTAATTATAGTCAAGAATGGGAATACAATATAATATTAATTAATGTTCCTTATATCATAATCTTTTTTCAAAAATTTACAAATTCCTAAAATGGTTTTCTTATTTTTTGATGACATTAGATTTTTGAATTTTCTAAGGTCGGGCCACACAAGTTTTGGAAGGTAAGCATCTCGAATATGTTTATATTTGTCACAGATCATTAAAAAATGGTATTCTGACTCTACGTTATTCTTACTACAATTTTGACAGATTCTACTTTCTCTTGGTGTACCAATATATCGTCCAGTTTCAATAGCAAGCGAATGGGATGAAAGACGAAAGCATGTTAATATTGTTCTGTATTGATCATTTTCAACAAAATTCAGATACTCTTCGTATTTAAATTCTTTTTTAAATCTAACATAATAATCTAATTTAGAATAACTTATGATTGATGAATGCCAGTCTTGTTGAAATTGGTCCCTGATTCTTTTTTGAAGCATTGGAAAATAATTTATATTTGGATTTGCGTCAAACCATAAATAGCTATAACCAATAT